>ML342841.1:0-13504 GCA_005239505.1 Nicotiana paniculata
AGTCAGCTCTAGTCTTTGGCACATCTACTCCTTCAACAGTCTTCTTCATGGTGGCTAAAGGACGGTCAGTGACTATGTTCCATAGTTCATAGTCTTCTCCAATTAAGTTATCATTCATCATATTCTTCCACTAGGAGTAGTACTGGCCATTGAAGAGTGGAGGCCTAACAGTTGATTGTCCTTCACAGTTCCCAGGTGGTGCACTAATCTTGATCTTTTCCTAAGGTGTTAGCCTCTTCAATGATAACCCGCTCTGATACCAATTGATGTTTTATACGTCAATAACACACAAGAGGGGGTGATTTTTGTGGTGTCCAA
This sequence comes from Nicotiana paniculata, assembly GCA_005239505.1. Classification (NCBI taxonomy): domain Eukaryota; kingdom Viridiplantae; phylum Streptophyta; class Magnoliopsida; order Solanales; family Solanaceae; genus Nicotiana; species Nicotiana paniculata. The sequence continues at coordinate 319 of ML342841.1, forward strand.
TTTTTGAGTGCAGTCTCTACAGAAGAACCTAGTTCTTGGTGTTTCAACTTCTACAGTTTGCGAAAAAGTAATTGCAGAATTTAAATAACACAATAATTTTTACGTGGAAAACACCTGGCTCAAAAGTGAAAAACCATGACCTACTTCCCAGTACGATTTTCCCAAACTCTTCACTATATCAATGAGCCAAACAACATTTACAAAATAAACTCTTTTGTAAACCTAAGGACTAACTCTAATCCCTTTGTGGCAAACTAGCCTCTAGCTATTCGCGACAAACTTCAAGTTAACTCTAAATTGAACAGTGTCTACCTATTACAATTGCTTCTAGATAAAGCCAAAAGATACAATATGTAATCACCTACTACAAAAAACTAGACTCAAAAGACAACAGATGGAATTGGTTCTTCAAGCTGGTTCAAGTAGCTTTTGTGTCGCACAAGGATTCTGCTTGCAAAATTGCTTTGGTAATTTTGCTTTCAGTTCTTGTTTCACTTCTGTGTTTGTGCGTAAATTCTTCAGCAGGAATGCTTCAACATTTTATAGAGNGTATGGGTCGCAGGTTCTACCACTGGTGCTTCAACAGATGAAGACATAGTGGGGATGATGCGTGGGACATTTTTGGCTTCAAAATTTCAGACATGGTGGGTTGTAGTGAGAGTGGATGGAAGATGAGAGTGTTTGGTTTTTAAAGAAAAAGTGAAACTTTGGCTTATGATGTGAACAGTTATGAAAGTGTCTGTGTGTGAATTTATTTAAAAAAGGTGAGGGACCGGTTAGGAACGGGTACCAATTTTTGGGTAGATGGGTCGTTTCATAAAGGGTAAGACGCTTGGGTTCAAACAAAAAGTAGAAAAAAGAAACTGACACTTAAATGACATGGCACCATTTTAGCCGTTAAAAAGTTATGGATGAGAGTACAGAGGAACTACTAACCTGCGTCAAGGGAACCAGGTTCCCTGACAGATTTTGTAAATGTGAACTTCATCCTTTGACCAAAGTGCAATACCATTAGTTACTTGTTGCTCTGTAATCGTCATGCGTGTCTACCTGCAATGGTATAGAGATGAGTTAAACCTTGCCACAAAACACTTTTTAGTTATTTACCTGTTTATTTCTTTCATAGATAATCATCGAGGGACCAGGTCCTTAGCTTGATTTTATCAATCCTAGTATCAGGAGATTCTTTTCAAAGTGTTCTGTACTTAGTTCTTTGGTGAAGATATCTGCAATTGATCTTCTGTGTTGCAAAACTTCATGCAGATGAGCCCTTTTTCAACATTGTCTATGAGGAAGTGATGTCGCACATCAATATGCTTTGTTCTCTTATGTTGAACTGGATTCTTTTCCATGTTGAGAGCACGGGTGTTGTCACACAGTAAGGGCACACAATCACAAAACACACTAAAGTCTTCTAGTTTTTTCTTGATCCAAATCAGTTGAGCACCGCAAAAGGCAACCCCCACATATTCAACTTCTGCAGTCGAAAGATCCACTGAGTTTTGTTTTCTTGTACCTCATGAGATCAGATAGGAACCCAGAAAATGTGTCATGCTAGAAGTGCTTTTCCTATCCACCAAATAACCAGCATAATCAACATCAGCATACCCGATTAAATCAAAATTATCGCCTGAGGGATAATAGAGAACCGGGTCCTGTGTTCCTTTAAGATACCTAAAGATTCTCTTGGCATCCTTTATATGAGATTCCTTTGGATTATATTGAAACCTGGCACATAGTACCACACTAAAAACAATATATGGTTGCTTGTTGTGAGATATAGGAGTGACCATGATACTTATACATGGTCTCATTCACATTGGAACCAGGTTCATCCAAGTTCAGATGGGAGGCAGTGGAAATGGGAGTATTAATGATTTTTGATCTTTCCATTTCAAATCTCTTCAGAAGTTCTTTGATGTAATTCTGTTGACTTATCATTGTGCCCTTAGGAGTTTGCTTGACTTGTAGACCCAAGAAGAAATTCAATTCCCCCATCATGCTCATTTCAAACTCATTTCCCATAAGCTTTTTGAATTCCTCACACAAAGAGTCATTTGTTGCTCCGAAGATGATTTCATCAACATAGACTTGCACAAGGAGAATGTTCCTCCCCCGTTTCTTCAAAAACAAGGTGTTGTTAATTTTTCCTCTTGTAAAGCCATTTTCTAGGAGAAATTTGGACAACCTTTCATACCAAGCACGAGTAGCTGCTTTAGCCCATATAATGCCTTGTCAAGTTTAAAAACATGCTCAGGATGCTCATGACACTCAAAATCATGTGGTTGCTTGACAAAGACGTCTTCTTTTATAAAACCATTCAAAAATGCACTTTTGACATCTATTTGAAACAATTTGAATTCCATATGAGATACAAAGGCAATGAGGATTCTGATGGCCTCCGTTCAAGCAACTGGAGTAAAAGTTTCATCAAAGTCAATCCATTCTTCCTGATTGTAGCCTTGAACTACTAGCCTTACCGTGTTCCTTGTTGTGCTTCCAAACTCATCAAGTTCGTTTCTAAATACCCACCTGGTTCCTATAACAGTTCTGTCAGCAAGTCGCAGAACCAGGTGTCATACAATGTTCCTCTCAAATTGATGGAGTTCTTCTTGCATAGACGTAATCCAACCAACATCTTTCAATGCTTCCTTGATATTTTTAGGCACAATTTGAGAAAGAAAGGCTGAAAAGGCAAGCGAGTTTCTTGACTTTTATCTCGTTTGAATACCTGAGTCAAGAGGAGCGATCACATTTTTAAGAGGGTGTGAACTTTTATGCTTCCAGTTAGACACTTGAATCTCATTGTGAGAGGGTCCAGGTATTTATGAATGTTATCCATGGTTGTTGTGAGTTTCGCTTCTCAGCTCAGCATGTGGGGTTCCTTGGACAACATCAACAACTTTGTTCAACTTCAGTTGTTGTGATTGAGGAGCCAGGTTCATCCACATCAATTGGAGATACAACTGCACCATCATCATTTGATTCCTTGACGTGACTCATCATATTAGCCTTACCATTTTCCATGTTTATGACTTCACCAGGAACAACTGATTGTTCTCCGTCTTGATCAATCTTATCATGTGAATATTTCCCACAAGGGTGGTGAGATTCATCAAATATCACATGTTTGCTTTCCTTGACACATTGAGTTCTTTTATTATATACTTTGTAGGCTTTGCTTTGTTATGAATAGCCCAGAAAGATTCCTTCATCACTTTTGGCATTGAATTTTCCAAGTGTTTCCTTACCATTGTTGAGAACAAAACATTTGCACCCAAATGTCCTTAAATGTGTCAGCTTGGGTTTTTATCCCGTTCAACAGTTCATATGGGGTTTTCTTTAGGAGGGACCTGATCATGCACATGTTCACCAAGTAGCATGCAGTGTTGACTACTTCTGCCCAGAAATTTTTGCAATTCCACTATCAATTAACATTTTTCTTGTCATTTCTTCAAGAGTCCTATTTTTCCTCTCTACAACACCATTTTGTTGAGGTGTTCTTAGAGATGAAAAATTATGACTAATGCTATTTTCAGCACAGAATTCGTCGAATTTGGCATTATCAAATTATGTGTCGCGATCAGAACTTATACATACTACATTATGGCTCATCTTCACCTGGATCTTTTTCATAAATGCAACAAATACTTGGAAAGTTTCATCCTTAGTTTTGAGAAACAGGGTCTAGGTGAATTTGGAATAATCATCCACTATAACAAAAATGTACTTCTTTCCTCCTCTACTTGGCATCCTCATAGGTCCACACAGATCAATGTGAAGGAGATCAAGTGGCCTTGAGGTACTAACTTCCTTTTTGGGTTTGAAGGAGGATCTAACTTGCTTTCCCTTTACACATGCATCACACACCTTGTGATTCTTGAAGCTTGACTTGGGCAGGCCACGAACCAGGTCCTTCTTGGCCAATTTGTTCAGCAATGTAAAGCTTGCATGATCCAATCTTCTATGCCACAGTTCACCATCATCATCAACAGCACTCAGACAACTGAGATCCCCATTTTTAAGGACTCAAAATCAACAACAAAGACGTTTTTGTATCTTTTAACCACCAGAACCACTTCACCAGTCACAAGGTTTGTGACCATGCATACCCACTTTGTTTCCCTTGTCAAAGATTTGGGAAATACTCAGCGGGTTGTACTTCAAACTGTTCATATAGTACACGTTTTCAATTGAGCGAGCAAGAGACTTCTCAATCCTTCCAACTCCCATAATGTATCTTTTTTTGCCTTTTCCAAAGGACACTCCCTCCTTGGGGGCTTTGAGTGAAAGGAAATTATTTGTGCTTCCAGTCATGTGTTTAGAGCAACCACTATCCATGTACCCTTTTTGGTTGCTTCCTTTTGCTGCTCCCTGCACAAGGAAATCAAGGGTTAGACTTAGGAACCCAATCAAGTTTGGGTCCCTTGTAGTGAGGACAGGGGTGAATTCGGGTTTTTTTGGTCCAAGCAGGCATCACATATTTTTTATATGAGGGACCAGGTTTTTTAGCAGCAGTTACCTTTTTAGCAAAAACTTGGTTTTTCTGTTGAGACTGAAATCTGGCCTTACAAGTTTCTTTAAAATACCTAGTGTTACCACAGTGAGTGCAAAGCCAGTTATCAGGGACAGTAACATACTTGCTATGAGGATTGTAGGGAGTCTTTTCCTTTTGGAACCTAATCCCCTGCATGTTTCTCCCATTTTTCGTATACATGGCGGTGATAGTATTAGAGGACCAGGTCCACTTAAGAGGTTTTTTCATATTATTCTTAACTCTTCCTAGATCTTCCTGAAGTTGTTTGTTTCTCTCAAGTTCAGCACACAGACTAGATTTCACTGATTTTAGCTCATCTTCAAGCCTAAAGTGTGCCTCATTTGCAACTTCTTTCCCTTTTGAGTGATCTGATGCCTATCTTCCCTTTCTAGTTCCTCAATTGTTTCCTTTAGGTCCATAACTACTAATAATAAGTCATCTCTCTCATGCTCTATGTTAGCAATATTTTCAGTTAAAACTTCTTTCTCCCTTTTTGAACACTCAATGGTCTCTTTTAGATCAACCACAACAACTACTAGATCATCTCTCTCATGTTCTATGTTTGTAATTTTTTCAGTTAGAGCCTCTTTTTCTTTCTTCAAACTCTCACTGGTTTCTTTCAGATCTATCACCACAACTACTAGATCATCTCTCTCATGTTCTACTTCTCCTAGTTCCACAGTTAAAATATTTTTATCATTTATAAGATTATGATAAGCATCAACTAAAACATTTGCGAAAGACATAAGTTTTTTATGAGAGTAAGACTTCAAATTTCTTTGAACATCTAGAAGTTTACCTCATCATCATCGTATTTTGCCATAAGGGCAAAGCTAGAGCCATATTCAGCTGCTTAACTTTATACTGCCATCATGGAGTTATCACCTTGTTCATCATCCTCTCCAGATTCGCTGGAAGAGTCTCCCCATGCAACAAGAGTTTGTTTCACAACATTGTCAGCGATAATTTTTCTCTTGAATCGTTTGTCAGGAACCGAGTTCCTCTTGGCTACTTATTTGTGTTATGTTTGTACTGATATTGCTCGAGGAGAGGGAAGTCCTTGATAAAGTGTCCTGGCTTCCCGCACTTATGACATAGGTCATAGCCTCTTCGCATGCGGGAGCTGCCCCCTTTTTGGAATACCTCCATTTCTGCGAACCGTTTTTTGTAATCTCTTTGTCAGGTAAGCCATATCAGCATCCTCACCACTTGAGTCATTGTTGTCTTTCTTGAGGACCAGGTTCTTCTCCCTTTTGGGCTCTATTCTCTCATTATCCTTATTCTTCTTCATTTAATAGGTTTTCAGATTACCAATAAGTTCATCAATGGTCAGCTTCTGTAGATCCTTTGCTTATGTGATAACATTTACTTTGCTTTCCCAGGAACCATGTAATACACTAGGTATTTTCCTAACAAGTTTGTTCCTGGGAATGATTTCTCTCAGAGAGTAAAGCTCATTGATGATAGAGGTGACGCGAGTGTGCATGTCTTGAATGGACTCATCATCCTTCATCCTAAAGAGTTCATACTCTGTAGTAAGCATGTCACTCTTCGACTGCTTAACTTGAGTTGTCCCTTCATGAGCTATTTGGCGAGCTTCCCATATCTCCTTGGTAGACTGACATGTTGTAATCATGTTGTATTCATATCATCCAATACCACATACGAGGATTTGTTTTTGCTCGAAAGTTCTTCTCTATAGCCTTGCGGTCAGCATCGTTGTATTCCTTTCTTGTTTTGGGAATTGTCATTGTTGGTTCACCAGTGGTCTTCGTAGGAATGAATGGTCCATCACAGATAATATCCTAAAGCTTTGAATCTTCCGCCATTATAAAGTCATGCATCCTTGTCTTCCACCATTCATAGCATTGTCCGTTAAATCTTGGTGGTCTATAGGTAGATTGACCTTCTTTAAAGTTTGGTGGAGCAGCCATGAGGATCCTTTCTAGGTGTTAGCCTGATAGAAAGAACCTGCTCTGATACCAATTGATAGAAACTTAGGGTCCACCAAACTATATAAAGAACCAGGTTCTCTATTAGTTCCCACAAAACGCTCACACACAACAGTAAGTAAATGACACAATGGAGTTTTACATGGAAAACTCCCAGCTCACGGGATTAAAAACCACGATCTACCCTTGTAGGATTTCAACTTCACTACTGAGCAAACTTTCAGATTAAAAACTATTTTAACCTAGGAATTAACCTCTTAATCAATCACTAACTTGTAATAACTCTATCACAAGCCCCTTTGTAATACTCTATTACAAAGCTTACAACTCGACCAACTCTAGCCAAGACACAAACACAACGTTTATGATTGTACAACATATTTTTTATACAATGCTTCTAACTAAGCTATGTAGGAATTACAATTAAAACACTTTGACAAAATTACAACACAATTAAGGACATATAATTTCGATGCAGGAAACTGGTCCTTCGTTATGTTGTTCTTTGTTCTTGATGCCCTTGGAAAGTCACTTGCCAGATGAACACCCCACTTGAGAGAATAGCTCACTAAATTCTTGAATGTGCGAGTGTTGTGTTTTTCCTTTACTGTAAGTGACATCACTTGAATAATGCAAGCATGTTTGTTACAAGAGCATTCCCAATAAAGTGACTGTTGCATTGTTTGCACTGTTGTGTGTGTGCAGAGAGACAATTGCAGCTACTTTATAGTTGTGGGGGTTGACTGGTACAGTCAGCAATGGAACTGATGTCCATTTGTTCCCTCTGTTATTTTTTTGATTCTAGAATGTTGAGGCATGTCCCTGACTTGAGCCTTGTTGTTCTTGAGTGGTTAAGGATGTGGAACAAGTTCTTTATCTTGTTCTTCACATTAAATTTGTTAGATCATCAAAACATAACATGAAGCATATCACATCAGTCTCCAAGGAGGTTGGAGGCATCATTACACAATTTGCCGCAATCCCCTTTTACATTTGACACCCCAGTTGACCCCGTTGATTACGTTGTCACTGGTATATGGCATACGAAGAAGCTGTAGAATAGTGCCATGTTATATGTAGTGGCAGAGGCGGATCCAGGATTTAAATCTTATGGGGTCAATATTGAAGATTCTTAGCATTGAACTCATTATAATTTTAAAGTTATGGGTTCATATCTATTATTTATTTAAAGTTTAATAAATTTTATATATAAATTTATGTTCCCGGTCAAACTTTATGAGATTAATTAGACCCGTTCATATAAAACTACATTTGCCTCTGTGGAGTGGAAAATCGGAAAAGATAAAACAAATGTCGATGCATCTAGAACCAACCCCAGGTGCAAAGTAATTGATGCGCTAACAAAATAATTCATAGAAATGAATTTTAAAAAAAAATTACAAAAGTAACATTGGGTATATTAGAAAGGTTAATTTAGAATAATCATAAACTGCTATATTAATGATAACTAGATTAATATAATTGTTATATAAAAAATAATATAAAAAGGAGGTAAGCATAATATTGTGAACCACAAGGGAGGTCCGTATTAAAAAGCCAAACATGAGGGGGTCTCTGAAATTATCTCTTACAATTATTAATGAGCTTAGTATCTTATCTTTCAACATGAAATTTGATAATAACACGTTAAATATAACACATCTGGTATATCTATTCTATATCTATATTATATTAAAAGCACGAAGGCCCTTAACAGAACATCGTTCGCCTTTTTTATCCTTAAAAAATAGATTTCACATTAGACAAATTTGGCAGTTCATTATATTTTTTATTTTTAGCACTTTAAATTAACTAATTTTTTTTATTAAATATTTTCTTATTTAAATAATATAAGAACTCCTAATATTTACGAATTTAAATCTTTTCATAATATTTTCTATAAATAAGGAATCATATTACTTCTAAAAGAACTAGAGGAAAAAGATTATTCCAGAAAGAAAACATATCCTTTAGGATTCCTTTACTAATATGAAAATTATACTTCTTTTCCCAAAAAACACATAATATTATATTTGTTAACAACACGTAAACTTATATAATTATATATATGATTATCTTTGTTCTTAACTCAAACGGATAATGAGAATAAGTACAAATATGATGTGTTCTTGGCTCTTGGGCAGGAAGAAGAAATTTATGCTATTCTGTGAAGAGTGAGTAATAAGCAGGCAACTCCTTCTATGATTAAAACATTTATAACAAATAATATAGAAGTAATTTAATATTACTTTAAGTTTAAAATTCTTTTATCAAAATTGTAAAGAACACGTAATAAGCAGGCAACTAATATATATATATATATATATATATATATATATATATATATATATATATATATATATATATATATATATATANTGTACTTGCATCTCACACCATTACAAAATTATATAGCTCGAGAATATAATTCCTACAAGTAATTAATTTTCTCAAATTATCCCCAAAGTATTTAACTATTCATATTTAAATAGTGTAACGATCTAACCGGTCGTTTTGAGATCTAACACGTCGTTCGGGTTTGAGGTCTTGGGTAGCTTCACTTCAGGCATTATGACTTGTGCATGACGTCGAAATTTAATTTCGGGAAGTTCAGAGTTGATTTGGAAAGAAAATTCTCATTTCAGAAGCTTTAAGTTGGAAGAGTTGACTTTTGAGTAAACGACCTTGGAATCGGGATTTGAAGGCTCCAATAGGTTCGTATGATAATTGTGGACTTTGGCATATGCCCGGATCGGGTTTTGGATGACCCGGGAGTGTTACAACACTTATTGTGAAAAGTTAGCATTTTGGAAGAATTTTATGAATTTGGGTTGAACTGTATTTTAATATTATCGATGTCCGTTTGGGATTCTGAGCATGAGATTAGTTCTGTATGGTGATTTTGGACTTATGAGTGTGTCCAGATATTTATTTGGAAGTCCTAGTTGATTTTGGCTTGAAATGACGAAAGTTAGAAATGGAAGGTTTGGATGTTTGGCCGGGAGTTAATTTTTTGATATCGGAGTTAAAATCCGATTCTAGAAATTGAAATAGGTCCTTTATGTCATTTATGACTTGTGTGCAAAATTTGAGGTCAATCAGACTTAATTTGATAGGTTTCGGCATCGAATGTAGAAGTTGGAATTTCTTAGTTTCATTAGGCTTGAATTTAGGTGCAATTCGTATTTTTAGCTTTGTTTGATGTAATTTGAGGCCCCGACTAAGTTCGTATGATGTTTTAGGACTTGTTGGTATATTTGGTTGGGGTCCCGGGAGCCTTGGGTGCGTTTCGGGTGTTATCAGATCATTTTGGGCTACTTTAGATGCTGATTTTCTGATGCCTGGTGTTGTTCTTCGTGTTCGCGAGGATCCTTTCTCGTTCGCAAAGAAGGATTTTGTTGTTGGTACTTTGTTCTTCGCGTTCGCGAAGAAGGAATTCCTGTTGTCCGACTTTGGAAGCTTATATCTCGCAATCTATAAGGAATTTGGAGATGATCCAAAAATGAAAGTTGTAGTCCTTTGTGTCTAGTTTCAAAAAATAAACCATTTGGCATTTGAAGTTGTGTACAAAAAGTTTTGATTGGTATACTATAGGCTGTACGGGAAGATGTTTGGAAATCGCGAACACGAAATTTGTGTTGCATAGGGCTGACTTTGGCAGCTTATATCTCGAAATCTATAAGGAATTGGGAGATGATCAAAACATAAAAGTTGTAGATGTTGGTGTCTAATTTTCAGACAGTTAAACTATTTGTCATTTTGAGTTTTGTACAAAAAGAAGGATTAAAATTGTTAAATAAAATCTCAAGCTAAATAAAATAAAAAAATATCTTTCAAGAAGGATTAAAATTGTTATCAATTCTAAAATTTCCTAACATAAAAGAGAAAATTATATACCTTACTAAAAAGAGAATTCTACCTTATTCTGTATGGGCTAATAAAAAAATACGACAAAACTCATGTACCGCAATTTCAATAAAGCATATGAGGATTGAGGATTTTTGTGAGACAAAGTTTATTTCGTATATAATTAGTTACATAGAATCAATATTCATCATATTTAGGAACTTTTATGATTTTTATTTTATTTTTATTTTATAACTCATATATATTTTTTACTTTAAATAATTTTTATTCATGATATAAGGTACACGCGCAAAGCTCGTACCTCAAGACTAGTATAAAAAAAAAAGATCCAACTTAGGTGCAGATCTTTGGATGGTAAAAATTTATCCATATTCGGTGTCTATGTCAATCTATATAATTTATTATGGTTAATGAATAAGAGACAATTTCGCTTTTAGCCATTCGGCTGAAACTTTTGACAAACTCTAGCCCAAAATTCTATTATGCAATTTGAAGCCAAAAACTAATTATAATAGCTAGCCAAAAATTTAAAGGTCGGCATCTTTACCATTCATCGCTTATATCTGGAAGTCTAGCCCTTCCAAAATCAAGAACGACTTTGAGTACTTAACCAATAAGTTAGTGGCAGAAATAAACTAAGATAATGTTAACATTCCCGAGTTCAACACCAAATACAGAACCTACATGAATTATTAACTCGGTTTGCAACGAAGATGTATAAATCGATTTTGCCATATATGTTGATAAACACAAAGCTAAATCTTTCTTTTACCCACTCAAGATCCAATTTATAAATGGTGCCGCTTCTTGCTACTTTTGTTTGCTGAGAGATGTTAAACAAAATAAGCGTAGAGTTTTTTCCTTTGTCAATCAAAACATGTCGTTAATTACCTTTATAGCCGCCACATGATATGAACAGAAGAAATTCAAAGAAGCACCATCTGGACATGTTTTAATCATATAATAATGGCATAATAATTAAGAATCACAGTAAGATGCATCACATCAATTATGTAATGACTGGTTTTAAAAAATTTGTAGTCATTCAATATATAAAAAAGACTATCACTATATACAAAAATATACAAATAGACTGCCACTATTAAAAAAAATATACAAAATAGACTGTCACTATACAATTTATAAACTAAATAGACTGTCGTTATACAAAAATATACAAAATAAATGTCATTATACAAAATATATACAAAACATATACCAAATAGATGTCGCAATACAAAATATATACAAGAAAGATTGTCACTATATAAAAAATATACAAAATAGACTCTCACTCTACAAAATAGACTATCACCGTATAATTTATATACAATAGACTTTACTATACAAAAAATATATTAAATAGACTGTCACTATACAAGATATAACAAAATAGACTGTTATTATACAAAAAATATACAAAATAAATATTTCGGGCTGTTATATATAATATATTTGGACCGAAAGGTTATTTCGTATAAATGAGGAAAAATATGGACTATTAAAATTTTGAGGGCTATAGAAAATAATTTTCTCAATGTGAGAATTCACGACAAAAATTTGATGATAATATTAGGTGCGGATAGGTTATTTCATCTTAGAACTCACTCACCTTTTCATCCCGATTGTATTTTAATGACTATTCCGTTTATGATTTTTCTATAGTTGAAATATTGTGACCTTTTGCCATTAGGGTTACCTATTTGATAAAGGAAACAAAAGTAAATAAGGAATATTCTAGATTTGTATATTTCTCATGTTATTTAGGAGTAGGTTACAATTAATTAATTGTATGGGTTTAGGAAAACTTAGCCAATTAGATTTAGGTTTCCTATCCCATTAGGTTTTGGTTTCCCAATTAATTTAGGTTTTGTCTTATTTCTTTGCCTATAAATACTTGTGGAATCAATGAGAAGGGATGAGAGATTTCACCCCGAAACTTGTCTTGTCTTGTTCTTCATTATTTCTTAGCATTCTATTATGGTATCAGAGCCAAATCTCGATCCATCAAGTTAGGAGCTTGGAGAATTTTGTGAGACTCTCCATTGTTGAAAAGTGAATTAACCAAAGTACTTGGTGTTGCCAGTTAAGCGATTTTGCAAAAGATGATGACTACGTGTGAAATCGATTATCTTGGTAACTGCGGTCTTGTGAAGAATAAAAGTGTTGATAAAATAAAAGAAAATACTGGATCTGTTTTGAGAACAAATATTGCTCAAATCAGATCACAATGTGTTATTAAAGGAGAAAGTAAACGTGACCGGTTGCACGGTAAGATGACGAGAATCCCGTGGATAATTGACACGGGTGCATCGAACCATATGACTGGAGAATTGAATAAGTTTGAAAGTGTGCGGAATATGCCGCAAATACCGGTAGGTCTACCAAACGGAAGCAGCTCAACGGCTACCAAAGAGGGGTCACTAAGGCTTGACGAAAATTTGATATTGCGGAATGTACTTTATGTGCCCGAATTGACATGTAATCTAATCTCTGTTTCTCAACTAACCAAGGACTTTGATTGTGATGTGACTTTTACAAGTGAATCATGTGTTGTGCAAGAACGGTCATCGGGAAGAATAATTGGAGCAGGTGAACCGAAGGATGGACTTTATTATTTTCGGTCCTTCTCGAATGTAAAGGCTTTGAAGGTGGATGCTGATAATTCACTAGAGTTGTGGCATAAACGAATGGGTCACCCTTCGATGCAAATAACGAAGCTAATCCCAGGTATAGTGGTTGAGAAGAAAAAGAACTATGATGCAATTTGTGACATATGTCACCGGGCAAAGCAGACGAGAGACCATTTTCCTCTGAGCGAACATAGGGC
>MDKI01213447.1:0-26673 GCA_005239505.1 Nicotiana paniculata
CAAGCGGGCCAACTTGTCCTAAGCAGATATTGAAAAAATGGCAAAACTCAATTATAACTGGGTAAATGGGGGGTCTAAACCCTAAAGCAAAAGGATACGTATAAAAAAAGAATATCTCATCTTGTAAGATGTTATTCTTTGATTACTATTCAGAATATAGACAGGAAATTCAGACTTCCAAAAGCACTCCCTCTGAACAAGGGAAATCTGACCCTCAGTTATAAGGGTTAGATATCTTTCGACACTGTCAAGAGAAGAAGATTGATCTACAAGAAATTGAATATCCCTAGCAAAAACAAACTCAGCAGGGACAATTTCATTGACTCCAGGTTCACGAAGGCGTTCGCCTCTACGTCTAGACAAAGACCGAGAAACCCTAAATCTCAGAGAAACTGGACATCCAGTGGAAGGAGGAAGAACTATCTGAGAAGAAGAGGAGCCCCTCGGAGGAGTGGATCCTAGATTTCTAAGTCTACCACCCCTCCGACTCCTAGTCGGAGCAGAAGATGACGCTAAACTTTCAATATCTATTACTCTTTGAGGTTGGTTTGAAGAAGACATGTTTACAAAGGCAAAGAAGAAAGTTCTTTACAAAAGACAAAGTTAGAAAAGTGTTTCATGGAAGTAAAGAAAAGAAAACATGTATTTATACTTGAATACAAAGGTCAAACATGAAAGAACAAGGAAAATAATGATGAAAAGTTATAATTGAAGATGTCACTTCGGGACTGGCACAGCCGTAAAAAGCCCTAAAAGGTGCCGAGTAAATGAAAAACCAATCTGAAAATGACACGTGGTATGAGCATTAAATGGAAGTGACAAATGATGCCTATGGTGCAGAGAAAGATACAATGATTCAAGGAAAAGCGGCGACAAAATATTCCCGCCATAAATGAATATCCACTTACCAAATATTAATCATTAAATATATGGTAAGTGGGGGGCCTATCTGTATTGGTAAAAAAGAGTTTCACATGTAAGCCAGCTTTTGACAACTAGCCAGCCACGTGGACACAGGAAAATGCAACAGCTGGATGTGATTCTTTGAAGAGATATGGTACAAAGAGGCACGGTTCAGCAAACCCACGAACTTATCAGCCACGGGAAACTCAACTTGACCAAAACGGGAGAGAGGCACGGTCAGAATGAATCTAGACAAAGCTACGGGCAGATTCAAGTACCCACAATTGATTACTCGAACGTTATGCAACCGAACCCCAATTACCGTTATCCTTTGTAACGCCTCATTAATGTCATAATTAGTCATTAATGATTAACCATAGCAAGAGTTGTACGTTGTAAGAATCTCCTATATAAGGGAGGGGAATACAGCTTGTAAAGGCATCTGGTTCTCGAATACAATTAACTTCGATTTTTTATTTCTGCAATACTGTCTATTATTCATTTTTCTTCATTATCTTGATTATCAGTAACCCGTATTCATCTTAAAAATAAGCTTTAGTCAAAGAGTCTAATTCTTTGGTTAAACAATGACACGGAGAAGTGTTGGCATTTGAAGAGGGCAATCCAAGGGCTTATTGATACAAATCAGATTGTGGTCCAAAGACCGGAGGCCCCAAACATCAATCAAAATCCTTTGCCAGCCCATGCTGAGACGCACATGATTGAGATAGTTCATAAGGGCGGGGAGCCCGAGAATTCCTCCAAGTCAGTCATGAGGATCCGTGCCAGCGATAAGGTTATTATGGTAGAAATCGAGGAAGGTTCCAGTAACGCCGATATGTAGCTTGTTGGGCCAAATGTGAAGCTTAGTAATTGGAAAGTTACTCCTTTCCCCACCCGCAAGGAGTTTTGGTAGTTTGTTTTATTTTCCTTTTGGTTATCTGGGTTATTCCAGGGTTGTAACCCATATTTTTATTTTTAACTTGTTTTTATGTACAAACCCTTCTATCCTTTTATGATAAATGAAATGCAATTTCAAATTTTTCCATTATTCCTTATAGCGTTTCATTTTATTTTTCTTTTGTACAGTTCCTTTTATGCTGGTTTCAATGACATGACATTCATGAGGAATTTTCAGCCAAGTCTTCAAAGCCAATCTAATTCTAAAATAATAATCCAAGAAGTAGAGTGTGATGAAGAAACATAATATGACGAAGAAGCAACATTTGAGGAAATCAGTAGAGAACTAAATCACTTTGAAGAAAAAACCAAGCCTAATTTGAATGAAACTGAAGCAATCAATTTAGGATATCGAGATAATATCATGGAAACCAAGATACGTGTGCATCTGGAACCACAAATCAAGGAAAAAATAATCAAAGCACTATTTGAATACAAAGATGTTTTTGCATGGTCATATGACAACATGTCGGGTTGTAGATGATTTGGTAGTTCATAAATTGCCAACTGATCTTGCATTCCCTCCTGTCAAGCAAAAGTTAAGGAAGTTTAAGACTGACATGAGTGTGAAGATCAAAGAAGAAATCACAAAGAAACTTGATGCAAAGGTCATTTGGGTCACTCGATATCCCACTTGGTTAGCTAATGTTACAAGTACCAAAGAAGGATGGTAAGACTAGGGTTTGTGTTGATTATCGTGATCTCAACAAGGCAAGTCCAAAGGATAAATTTCCACTACTAAACATACACATTCTGATTGACAATTCTGCCAAGCATGAGATTGGGTCTTTTTTGGATTGCTACGCGGGATATCATCAGATCCTGATGGATGAGGAAGATTCAGAAAAGACATCATTCATCACGCCATGTGGGACATATTTCTACCGGTAATGCCATTTTGGTTGAAGAATGCTGGGGAAACTTACATGAGGGCAATGACTACCATATTTCATGACACAAGGAAATCGAGGTTTATGTAGATGATGTGATCATAAAGTCAAAGAAGCAGTCCGACCATGTTGGAGACTTGAGAAAGTTTTTCCAAAGGCTCCGCAGGTACAACCTCAAGCTCAATCCGGCAAAATATGCATTTGGTGTTCCATCCAGGCAACTGTTGGGATTCATAGTCAGTCGACGCGGTATTGAGTTGGACCCGTCAAAGATCAAAGCCATCCAAGAATTACCACTAACAAAGAATAAACTGAGGTGATGAGCCTGCTTGGGAGGTTAAACTACATCAGCAGGTTTATTGCTCAACTCACAACGACTTGTGAGCCCATTTTTAGGCTGCTGAAGAAGAATGCTGGAGTCAAGTGGACTGATGAGTGTCAGGAAGCATTTGATAAGATCAAGAGGTACCTGTCAAACCCACTTGTGCTGGTCCCGCCGGAGCTTGGGAGACCTTTGATTCTCTATCTGATGGTCCTGGATAATTCTTTTGGTTGTGTGCTGGGTCAACACGATATCATGGGCAAGAAAGAGCAAGCCATTTATTACCTCAGCAATAAATTCACTCCTTATGAGGTTAAGTATACTCTTCTTGAAAGGACATGTTGCTCCCTGACTTGGGTAGCACAAAAGTTGAAGCATTATCTGTCATCCTATACCACTTACCTCATTTCTCGCATGGATCCTCTAAAGTATATCTTTCAGAAGCCTATGCCCATAGGAAGACTTGCGAAGTGGTATATTTTACTTTCAGAGTTTGAAATTATCTATGTGACTCGGACCGCGATGAAAGCCCAAGCCTTAATCGATCATTTGGCCGAGAATCCGGTGGATGAAGAGTATGAGCCATTGAAGACTTATTTTCCTAATGAAGAGGTAATGTATGTTGACGAGGCTGACCATGAGGAAAAGTCAGGTTGGAAACTCTTCTTTGATGGAGATTCTAACATGAAAGGCGTCAAAATAGGGGTTATACTCATTTCTGAAACAGGGCATCACTACCATGTAACAGCCCAGCTTCGATTTTATTGCACCAAAAATATGGCTGAGTAAAAATCATGCATTCTGGGTTTGAGGTTAGCTGTATATATGGGAGTCCAAGAGATACTGGTTCCCGGAGACTCAGATTTGCTAGTTCACCAGATTCAGGGAGAATAGGAAACCCAGGATTTGAAGCTTATACCGTACCGACAATGCCTGCATGATCTTTGTCAATGATTCTGGTCAGTAGAATTCAAGCATATCCCTAAGATTCATAATGAGATTGCCGATGCCTTGGCTACTTTGCCGTTAATGTTACAACATCCGGATAAGACTTACGTCGACCCCGTACATATCCAAGATCGTGATCAGCACACGTATTATAATGTGGTTGAAGAGGAAATTGATGGTGAACCTTGGTTCCACGATGTCAAAGAATACATCAAGTCAGGGGTATATCCGGTACATGCCACATGTGATCAAAAGAGAACCATTCGACATCTGGCTAGTGGATTTTTCTTGAGCGGAGGAATCTTGTACAAGAGGACTCCAGATCTAGGACTACTAACGTGCATAGTTGCTAAACAAGCTTCGACTATCATGGCCGAAGTTCATTCCGGAGTTTGCGGGCCGCATATGAGCGGGTATGTTTTGGAAAAAAATATTATGAGAGCAGGTTATTATTGTCTCACCATGGAACGAGATTGCATCAGCTTTAATCACAAGTGTCATCAATTCCATGTGCACGGTTATTAGATTCATGTTCGAAAGTGTCATCAATGTCAGGTGCAAGGTGATTTGATTCATTCTCCGCCATCTGAGTTGCATACAATGTCAGTGTCTTGGCCTTTTATTGCTTAGGAAATGGACTTCATTGGGCCTATTGAACCGGCAGCATCAAACGGGCATAGGTTTATTCTGGTGGCCATTGATTACTTCATCAAGTGGGTCGAAGTTGTAACCTTCAAATCCGTGACCAAGAAGGCGGTGGTAGATTTTGTTCATGCAAATATCATTTGTCGATTCGAAATTCCCAAGTTGAGATCAAAGAGTTACCCTTCAATTCGAGTGCAATGGAGGGCCAGCCTATATAGGCATTAGGCTACTTGGGAGTCCGAGTTGGACATGATGAGTAGATATCCCCACTTGTTTGCCAGTTCAGGTAATTTTTTATGTCCTTTCGAGTATGAACGTTTGTTTTAGAGGTGGAGATTGTGATGACCCAAAGGGATCTTGTAAATTAAGACTCTATTCCAGGCTCATTAGCCTTAAAAAGATTAATTTTATTTACCTCGATTTGCGTGCATAGTCCGGGCGTAAAACCGGAAAGCTTCTATGTGAAAATATGAAAAATAATAATTTTTGGAATTTAAAATTTGGCTTTAGTTGACTTGGTTCAACATTTTTAGTGAACGGACCCGGAACTGTGTTCCGACGATCCCAGGAGGTCCGCAGTAAAATATAGGACTTGGGCATATGCCCGAAATTGGATTCCGAGGTCCCTAGCCTTAGAAATCAATTTTGAAAGAAATTGTTTTGCTAGATTTACAAGGAAATAAATAAATGAATTAATGTTTGAACTCATTGGTATCGGGCCCGTATTTTGGTTCCGAAGTCCGGTACAGGTTTGTTATGATATTTAAGTCCTATCTGTGAAATTTGGTGGAAATCGGAGTTCATTTGACGTGATTCGGACGTCCAGTAGAGAAATAGTGAAATTGAAGTGATGAGAAAAATCATCAGATTTGAGGTTAAATTCGTATTTTTAGACGTTATTGTCATGATTTGATCGCACGAGCAAGTTCGTATGATGTTTTTAGACTTGCGTGCGTATTTGGTTTAGAGCCCCGAGGGCTCGGATGAGTTCGGGATAGGCTTCGGGATATTTTGAACTTGTAAAATTTGGTGTCATAGCTGCGCTGGTGTGCTCGCACCTGCGAGCCTTGAGCCGCAGGTGCGAGCGGAAGCCCGCAAATGCGACCAAGCCTGGGCTCCCCTACATACGCAGGTGCGCGACTGCAGAAGTGGTATTGCAGTCGCAAGTGCGGCCCAAGCTGCCCAGTTCTTTTCTGTAGAATCGGAATCTCTCCCGCACGTGCGCAATCGCATGTGCGACCCAAGCACAGCAGGTGCGAGTGTCGGGCAGTGAGTTCACCTTAATTAGAACTCCAGCCTTTTTCTTCTATATTTTCACAAAGGTAGAAGGCCTAGGGCGATTTTCTCAAGGCTTTTTCTTCCAAAATCATATGTAAGTGTTCATTATCTCTTTTCTTTCAGTTACCCATCGTTTTCATCACTTTTTAATCAAAAATTAAGAATTTTCACGGTAGAAATTGGGGGTCTGGGTAGAATTAGAGAATTTTGTAAAAACTAAATTTTGAACTCGAATTAGGGTCGAATTTCGAATTAATTACATATTCGGGCTCGGGGGTGAATGGATAAACGGAATTTGGTCCGAACCCCCTGTTTGGACCAAGTGGGTCCGGTGTCGGATTTTAACTTTTTTTGAGAAAACTTAGGAAAACAATGATTTTTCAGTAAAGTTAGTTCCTTTAGCATAAATTAATTATATTAAACTAATTATGATAAGATTCGAGTGGGTTAGAGGAAAATTCGAATGGAAAAGCGGTAATTGAGCAGTGAGTGGCCTGCGAATTTGAGGTAAGTGCTTGGTTTAACCTTGACTTGAGGTAAAAGGAATCCATAAATTAATTATTATGTGAAATTACATGTGTGTGGTGTATAGGTGAGGTGACGAGTATATATGCATCCCCAAACTATCTGTTTAACATGACCCCTTTCCCCGTTTCCAATTATTTGCTTCTGGGCTTAATTGTTTCATGATCATTGATGTTTATATGCGGATTTGGATTCGTTAACTTATTGTTAAGTATTGCTTCAAGTATTTTGGAAGTGTTGGTTGTTCTCTTGGTTTTGTTATGTTACATAAGGATTGAGCTGGATGTCAGTGTTACAATATGTATATAATTTCCGGTTGGTTTCGTGTGAAATAATAATTGATGAAGTTTATGAGTTTTAAACTTCTGTATACAATTGTTGATATAAAAATGTTGTGAAAGGCTTGTCCTGAATTGTGAAAGTTTTCGTAAATAAACTGATATGATATGTCTGGTGGGAGTGGGTTGCACGCCGCAACAAAGAGTGATAAGGGTGGACAGGTGGGATCGGGTTGCACGCTGCAACAGGAGAAATAAGGGTGGTATATATATAGGGAGGAGCAATAAGGGTGGACAGGTGGGAGCGGGTTGTGCGCCGCAACAAAGAGCGATAAGGGATAACAATTATGTTTTACTGATTTTCAAAATAAGGATTTGGAAAACTCCGATTTTATTAAAAAGGTTTTCATACTCTGATTTTTACTGTGATTTAAATCGAAACTTTGAAATTTTGAGGAGTTGATTATAGGTGATATCTGAAAAGAGTTATCCGAGTTGTTTTTACTTACTGTTGCAAGTTACTGGTTATTTATTTTATTATTATTATTTCTTCTTGCTTTATTATATATTGTTCCCAGGTTATATTGTTAATGCCCCGTCGTAGCCTCGTCACTACTTCGTCGAGGTTAGGCTCGGCACTTACTCAGTACATGGAGTCGGTTGTACTGATACTACACTCTGCACTCTTTTGTGCAGATCCAGGTACCAGCCAGAGTTGGGGGATTTTAGTAGCTGAGATCATCGTTCGGAAACACGAGGTAGATCTGCTGGCATCCGCAAATTTCTAAAGTCTGCTCTTTACTTTATAGACGTTGTTTTATTTCTTTCAAAACAGAGATATATTGTTTTAGACCATTATTTGTAGGATTCTTAGTAGTTCGTGAATTGTGACACCAGACCCTGGGATGTATATAGTTGGTTTAGTTCGTGGTTCGTTTCATCATATCGAATATTATTCCTGATTACAATTATTGGAAATTATTAGATTTAGTTTATTTTAAATTTGTTTTATTGTGTTTAAATAAGTAACCAAAGGAAAAATAGCTAATCGAATTCTAACATTGGCTTGCCTAGCAAGTGTGGTGTTAGGCGCCATCACGACCCCTAAGGTTGGGAATTTGGGTCGTGACAAGTTGGTATCAGAGCACTAGGTTGCATAGGTCTCTCACAATTCACGAACAAGCTTGATAGAGTCTGAGGGGTCGGTACGGAGACGTCTGTACTTATCTCTCAGAGGCTATGAAGTTAGGAAAACTCAGTTTTTATTTCTACTCTGTCGTGCGATTCTTGGTATCTCAAATACTTATTGAACTTTTCTACTCTCTCGCAGATGACACAAACACGTGCTTCTTCTTCCACTGACCAACAATCCGGTCTTCCAGCAGCAGCTCCTATTAGGGGCAGAGGCCAAGGCAGGGGTAGGACTCAGTCTGTTTCTCATACTGTAGTCCAAGCTGTGGAGCCCCAGATTGAGATTGATGGGGGGGGGCTCCAGCTCATACCGTTCCAGCCGGACCAGCTCAGGTCCCAGAGGGGTTTATTGCTACCCCGATACTTCAGGATGCTTTGGCCTAATTAGTGGGCCTTACGGAGAATGTAGCAGTCACATCTCAGGCTGGAGGAGGGGTCCAGACTCCTGTTACCCACACTCCTTATCAGACTACTCCTACGATTCAGACCCCAGCAGCCAACCCAGTTGGGGTAGTTCAGATAGTTGTTGCAGCCCCGATTGCTGAGGGGGAAGCTATGACTTCCGATGCTTTGTGGAGATTGGACAGGTTCATCAAGCTTTTCCTTGTTCACTTGGGTGATGCTACTTCAGAGGATCCTTAGGAATATCTGTATAGCTATCATGAGGTTCTTCATAATAAGATTATTTTGAAGACCAATGGGGTCGACTTCGCCGCGTGTCAGATGACTGGTTCCGCCTAGAAATGGTGGAGGGATTATTTGTTGACTAGACCAGCTGGGTCACCTGCTCTGACTTGGGATCCGTTTTCTCACCTCTTTTTTGAGAAATTTTTGCCTATCACTACTAGAGAATAGAAGCGTCGTTAGTTTGAGCGTCTTCAGTAGGGCAGCATGATAGTACCCAGTATGAGAATCGTTTTGTGGATTTAGCTCGACATTCTATTCTTCTATTTCCCACAGAGAGGCAGAGGTTTAGAAGATTTATTGAGGGCCTTGCCCAGCCTATTAGGTTGCAGATGGCAAAGGAGACAAGGACTGAGATTTCATTTTAGGATGCGGCCAATGTGGCCAGGAAAGTTGAGACGGTTCTTGGGATAGGAGGTCAGGGGTCAGACAAGAGACCTCACCATTTCGTTAGATTTAGCGGTGCCTCATCTGGAGGCGGAGATGCTCAAGGTAGAGGCCATTTAATTCAGCACTTCAGACATCCCATGGTGCCTCAGGTGGTCGTGGCTCTTACTTGCCTTATTCTGATCAGTCAGCCCCTATCAGAGCACCTCCTCTTCAGAGTTATTATCATAGTCAGATGGTTCGTCAGGGTCAGCCTCAGTATTAGGATGGGTGTTATGAGTGTGGTAAGTATGAACACATTCGGAGATCTTGTCCAAAATTTTTGGGTAATCAGCCTCAGTACCAGAATTCTCGTGTTATAGTTCCGGCACCAGCTGCAGCACCACCTGCCCAGCTAGCCAGGGGTAGGGGTCAGGTAGTCAGAGGTGGAGGTTAGAATGTTAGAGGTGGAGGTCAGCATGCTAGAGGTGGAGGCCAGCCCGCTAGAGGTGGCAGCCAGCCCATTAGAGGTGGAGGACCACCTGTCAGGGGGCCTCCCAGTGATGTACTTCATGGTGGTGGGGCCCAACCCCGATTATATGCATTTTCAGCCAGAGCCGAGGCGGAGTCCTCCGATGCAATTACCACAGGTACCATTTCAGTTTGTAATAAAGATGCTTCAGTTTTGTTTGATCCGGGGTCTACTTATTCTTATGTGTCATCCTATTTTGCCTCGTATTTGGTTGTACCCTGTGATTCCTTAAGTGTCCATGTTTATGTGTCTACGCCGGTGAGGGATGCTATTGTTGTAGATCGTGTATATCGTTCGTGCGTAGTCATTATTGAGGGTCTTGAAACTAGTGTAGACCTTTTGCTTCTTGGCATGGTCAATTTTGATGTCATATTGAGCATGGATTGGTTGTCATCTTATTATGCTATCTTGGGCTGTCACGCCATGACAGTTACTTTAGCTTTGTCGGGATTGCCTCGGTTAGAATGGAAAGTGACTCCTGGTCATTCTCCCAGCAGAGTGATTTCTTTGCCAAGGATCGTCGCATGGTTGAGAAGGGATGTTTGGCTTATTTGGCTCATATTCGTGATTTTGATGTCGAGGCTCCTTCAATAGAGTCAGTGCCTATTGTTCGGGAGTTTCCCGAAGTGTTTCCTACAGACCTGTCGGAGATGCCACCCGATAGGTGTATCGATTTTTGTATTGATGTTGCTCCGGGCACTCAGCCCATTTCTATTCCTCCATACCGGATGGCCCCGCTAGAATTGAAAGAACAGTTGCAAGACCTTCTTGATAAAGGTTTTGTCAGGCCTAGTGTCTCGCCTTGGGGTGCACTGGTTTTGTTTGTAAAGAAGAAGGATGGATCGATGAGAATGTGTATAGATTACCGGTAGTTGAATAAAGTTACTATCAAAAATAAGTATCAATTGCCGAGGATTGATGATTTATTTGATCAGCTTCAGGGTGCCAGTGTGTTTTCAGAAATTTATCTGAGATTGGGCTATCATCAGTTGAATATTAGGACGTGCGATGTTCCTAAAAGAGCCTTTCGGACAAGGTATGGGCACTATGAATTTTTGGTGATGTCTTTTGGCTTGACTAATGCCCCAGTAGCCTTTATGGATTTGATGAATCGAGTTTTCAAGCCTTATCTGGATTCCTTCGTAATTGTGTTCATTGATGATATTCTCATATACTCCCGCAGTCGGGAGGAGCATGAACAGCACCTCCGTATAGCACTCCAGACTTTGAGGGATAATCAGTTGTATGCAAAATTTTCAAAGTGTGAATTCTGGTTAGATTCAATAGTTTTCTTGGGTCACATTGTATCAGCAGAGGGTATTCAGGTAGATTCTAAAAAGATAGAGGCAGTCAAGAACTGGCCTAGATCCACTTCAGCCACGGAAATCAGGAGCTTCTTGGGTTTGGTGGGATACTACCATCGTTTTGTGGAGGGGTTCTCATTTATAGCAGCCCCGATGACGAGATTGACTCAGAAGGGTGCCCCATTTAAATGGTTGGATGAGTGTGAGGCGAACTTCCAGAAGCTTAAGGCAGCATTGACTTCAGCATCGGTATTGGTGTTACCATCAGGTTTAGGATCTTTCACGGTATATTGTGATGCTTCCCGTATTGGGTTGGGAGCGGTATTGATGCAAGAGGGAAGGGTGATAGCATATGCGTCTCGGCAGTTAAAGATTCACGAGAAGAATTCTCCTGTCCATGACTTAGAGTTGGCATCCATTGTTCTACATTGAAAATATGGAGGCATTATCTTTATGGCGTGCCATGTGAGGTTTACACGGATCATCGTAGCCTTCCAGTACTTGTTCTAGCAAAAGGATCTTAATTTGAGATAGATGAGATGGTTAGAGTTATTGAAAGAATATGACGTCATTATATTGTATCATCCAGGAAAGGCCAATGTGGTGGCCGATGCATTGAGTAGGAAAGCAGTAAGTATGGGCATCCTTGCATGTATTCTAGTTGGTGAGAGACCGTTAGCTTCAGATATTCATACGTTGGCTAATCAGTTCGTGAGGTTGGATATTTCGCCCACCCATGTTCTAGCTTGTACAGTTGCTCGGTCTTACTTATTCGAGCGTATCAGAGATCGGCATGATGATGACCCACACTTGATGGTCCTTAGGGACACCGTTCAGCACGGTGGTGCCAAGAAGGTTACAGTTGGAGATGATGGTGTTTTGAGGATGCAGGGTCGTATATGTATGCCTAATGTTGATGTCCTTCGTGAGTTGATTCTTGAAGAAGCTCACAGTTCTAAGTATTCTATTCACCCGGGTGCTTCCAAGATGTACCAGGACTTGCGACAGCACTACTGGTGGCGAAGGATGAAAAAAGATATTGTTGCTTATGTGGCTCGTTGTTTGAATTGATAACAGGTGAAATATGAGCATCAGAGACCCGGTGATTTACTTCAACGGATAGATATTCTTGAGTGGAAGTGGGAGTGTATCACTATGGACTTCGTTGTTGGACTCCCACGGACTCAGAAGAAGTTCGACGCCGTTTGGGTTATTGTGGATAGGTTGACTAAATCAGCACATTTCATTCCAGTGGCAAGTACTTACATTTCAGAGCGGTTGGCTGAGATATATGTTCGAGAGATTGTTCGCCTTCATGGTATGCCCGTGTCTATCATTTCTGATCGAGGTACGCAGTTTACCTCGCACTTTGTGAGGGATTTCATTGAGAGTTGGATACCCGAGTTTAGTTGAGCACAACATTTCATCCTCAGACGGACGGACAGTCCGAGCGTACTATTCAGATCTTGGAGGATATCTCTGCGCTTGTGTTATTGATTTTGGGGGTCTTGGGATCAATTCTTGTCGTTAGAAGAGTTTTCCTACAATAATAGTTATCAGTCGAGCATTCAGATGGCTCCCTATGAGGCATTATATGGTAGACGGTGTAGATCGCCAGTTGGGTGGTTCGATCTGGGAGAGGAGGCTCAGCTATTGGGTACAGACTTAGTTCAAGAGGCCTTAGATAAGGTCAGGATTATACAAGATCGATTTCGTGCAGCTCAGCCTAGGCAAAAGAGTTACGTCGATCGTAAGGTTCGGGATGTGGCATTCATAGAGAGTATTACTTCCGGTATCGCACATGAAGGGTGTCATGAGATTTGGGAAGAAGGGCAAGTTGAGCCCTAGGTATATCGGACCATCTGAGATTCTTGATAGAATGGGGGAGGTAGCTTATAGACTTGTGTTGCCTCCAGGGTTATCCTCCGTTCATCCGGTATTTCATGTATCTATGCTCCGAAAATATCATGGTGACCCGTCCTATGTGTTAGATTTCAGCTCTGTCCAATTGGACAAAGATTTGACTTATGAGGAGGAGACGGTAGCCATTCTAGACCGGCAGGTTCGTTAGTTGACATCAAAGAGTTACCTTTCAGTTCGAGTGTAGTGGAGGGGTCAGTCTGTTGAGACAGCTACTTGGGAATCCGAGTCGGACATGCAGAGTCCCCACTTGTTTGCATGTTCAGGTAATTTTCTATGTCCGTTCGAGGACGCGTCTTTTTTAGAGGTGGAGATTGTGATGACCCAAAGGGTTATCTTATAAATTAAGACTCTGTTCCAGGCTCATTAGCCTTAAAAAGATTAATTTTATTTATCTCGATTTTGTGCGCAGTCCGGGCGTGAAACCGGAAAGCTTCTATGTGAAAATATTATAAAAATAATAATTTTTAGAATTTAAAATTTAGTTTTAGTTGACTTGGTTAAACATTTTTAGTAAACAGACCCGGATCCGTGTTCTGACGATCCCGGGAGGTCCGCAGTAAAATATGGGACTTGGGCATATGCCCGGAATTGGATTCCGAGTTCCCTAGCCTTAGAAATTAATTTTTGAAAGAAATTTTTTGCTACATTTTCAAGGAAATTAATTAATTAATATTTGAACTCATTGGTACCGGGCCCATATTTTGGTTTCGGAGCCCGGTACATGTTTGTTATGATATTTAAGTCCTATCTGTGAAATTTGGTGGAAATCGGAGTTCATTTGACATGATTCGGACGTCCGGTTGAGAAATAGTGAAATTGAAGTGTTCTTGAGAAAAATCATAAGTTTTGAGGTTAAATTCGTAGTTTTAGACGTTATTGTCGTGATTTGATCGCACGAGCAAGTCCGGATGGTGTTTTTAGACTTGCGTGCATGTTCGATTTAGAGCCTCGAGGGCTCGTGTCAGTTTCTGGTAGGCTTCGGGATGTTTTGAACTTGTAAAATTTGGTGTCATAGCTGGGCTGGTGTTTCCTCACCTGCGAGCCTTGAGCCGCAGGTGCGAGTGGAAGCCCGTAGGTGCGACCAAGCCTCGTCTCCCCTACGTCTGTAGGTGCGGACCCTTCTGTGCAGGTGCGCGACCGCATAAGCGGTAATGCAGTCGCATGTGCGGCCTAAGCTGCCCAGCTCTTTTCCCCAGAAGCGGAATCTCTCTCGCACGTGCGCAATCGCAGGTGCGAGGGTCGGACAGTGAGTTCACCTTAATTAGAACTCCAACCTTTTTCTTCTATATTTTCACAAGGGTAGAAGACCTATGGCGATTTTGTCAAGGCTTTTTCTTCCAAAACCATAGGTAAGGGTTCATTAACTCTTTTCTTTCAATTACCCATCGTTTTCATCACTTTTCAATCAAAAATTAAGAATTTTCATGATAGAAATTGGGGGTTCGGGTAGAATTAGAGAATATTTTAAAAATTGAATTTTGACCTCGAATTGGGGTCGGATTTCGAAACTAATTGCATATTCTGGCTCGGGGGAGAATGGGTAAACTGAATTTGGTCTGAACCCCGAGTTTGGACCAAGCGGGCCAGGGGTCGGGTTTTAACTTTTTTTTAGAAAAATTAGGAAAGCAATGATTTTTCAGTAAAGCTAGTTCCTTTAGCATAAATTAATGGTATTAAACTAATTATGATTAGACTCGAGCGGGTTAGAGGCAAATTTGAAAGGAAAAGCGGTAATTGAGTAGTGAGTGGCCTGTGAATTTGAGGTAAGTGCTTGGTTTAACCTTGACTTGAGGGAATAGGAATCTCCAACTTAATTGCTATGTGAAATTATATGTGTGTGGTGTATAGGTGAGGTGACGAGTATCTATGCACCCCCAAATTAGCTACTTAACATGACCCCTTCCCCGTTTCTAATTATTTGCTTACGTGCTTAATTGTTTCATGATCATTTATGTTTATATGTCGATTTGGATTCGTTAACTTATTGTTAAGTATTGTTTCAAGTATTTTGGAAGTGTTGGCTATTCTCTTGGTTTTGTTATTCTACATAAGGATTGAGCTAGATGTCACTGTTACGATATGTATATAATTTCCGGTTGGTTTCGTTGTGAAATGATAATTGATGAAGTTTATGAGTTTTACGGCTTCTGTTTACAATCGTTGATACAAAAATGTTGTGAAAGGCTTGGCCTGAATTGTGAAAGTTTTCGTAAATAAACTGATATGATATGTCTGGTGGGAGCGGGTTGCACGCTGCAAAAAGGAGTGATAAGGGTGGACAGGTGGGATCGAGATGCACGCTGCAACAGGAGAAATAAGGGTGATATATATATATATATATAGGGAGGAGCAATAAGGGTGGACAGGTGGGAGCGGGTTGCGCGCTGCAACAAGGAGCGATAAGGGAGAATAATTATGTTTTACTGATTTTCAAAAATAAGGATTTGGAAAACTCTGGTTTTGTTAAAAAGGTTTTCATACTCTGATTTTTACTGTGATTTAAATCGAAACTTTGAAATTTTGAGGAGTTGATTATAGCTGATATCTGAAAAGAATTATCCAAGTTATTTTTATTTACTGTTGCAAGTTACTGGTTATTTAGTTTATTATTATTATTTCTTCTTGCTTTATTATATATTGTTCACAGGTTATATTGTTAATGCCCCGCCTTAGCCTCGTCACTACTTCGTCGAGGTTAGGCTCGGCACTCACTCAGTACATGGAGTCGGTTGTACTGATACTATACTCTGCACTCTTTTGTGGAGATCCAGGTACCGGCTAGAGTTAGGGGATTTTAGTAGCTGACACCATCGTTCGGAGACACGAGGTAGATCTGCTGGCGTCCGCAGATTTCTGGAGTCTTCTCTTTACTTTATAAACGTTGTTTTATTTCTTTCAAAATAGAGATATATTCTTTCATGCCATTATTTGTAGTATTCTTAGTAGTTCGTGAATTGTGACACCAGACCCTGGGTAGTTATATAGTTGGTTTTAGTTCGTGGTTCGTTTCATCATATCGAATATTATTCCTGATTACAATTATTGGAAATTATTAGATTTAGTTTATTTTGAATTGTCTCATTGTGTTTAAGTAAATATTCAAAGGGAAATGGCTAATGAAGTTCTAACATTGGCGTGCCTAGCAAGTGTGGTGTTAGATGCCATCAGGATCCCGTGGGTTGGGAATTTGGGTCGTGACAGTGCAACTCCTTATTTGCTGGTATATGGAACTGAGGCAGTCATACCTGCGGAAGTTGAAATTCCTTCCCTGCGGATCGTTGCGGAAGTTGAAGTTGATGATGATGAGTGGGTTAAAACATGGCTGGAGCAGTTGAGTTTGATTGATGAGAAAAGATTAGCAGCAGTATGCCATGGTCAATTGTATCATAAGAGAATGGCAAGAGCATACAACAAGAAGGTGCGTCCCCAAAAATTTGAAGCGGGCCAGCTAGTATTGATTTGCATCCTTTTACATCAAGCTGAAGCTAAAGGCAAGTTCGCCCCAAACTGGCAGGGGCCGTTCATTGTGACTAGAATGTTGCCCAATGGGGCTTTGTATTTAACAGATATAGAAGGGATATATGTAGATATGGCTATCAATTCTGATGCATTCAAAATATATTATTTGTGATCTCTTTGTTTGTCTTCAATTGTGTTATTTGTATTTGGTATGTTTGGAATGATGAAGACATTTTGTTCTGCTATCCAAACACTTTTATCATTTGTTACCCTTTTTTAAGCCTTATTTATTTTCTTTCATGCCCCTCTTTTGGAAGCATAGGTA
This sequence comes from Nicotiana paniculata, assembly GCA_005239505.1. Taxonomy (NCBI): domain Eukaryota; kingdom Viridiplantae; phylum Streptophyta; class Magnoliopsida; order Solanales; family Solanaceae; genus Nicotiana; species Nicotiana paniculata. The sequence continues at coordinate 16,534 of MDKI01213447.1, forward strand.
AATTGGAAAATAATAAAAGAAAAAGAAGAAAAAAAAGAATAAAAAAGAAAAAAAAGAAAAGAAAGCAACTAAAGAAAAACAACATTTTGAACTACGTTCGACCTGATTCCTTTAAAATCGAAAGTGTCCCCAGATTCAAAGAACTGGGGCAGAAGTTTTAGTGTTGCAATGGATCTGATTCCAAAAGTTGTAAATTTGAATCCCTTTCATTTTAAAATTATTTTGAGCCTTCATGCCACCTTTTATTTCTAACCATGTCCAAAAGCCTACATTATAGCCCAAAGAAAGACCTTCTAATCAATCTTTGAGAATGCCAAGTCAAGTAAGATAGAGGTAGCAGGGGAAAAATTTTAATCATGGACACGAGGAAAATGGATAAAATGAGAGAGTCTTATCGGTGAAAACCCTCACGGGCACCATAAGGCGATGGTGAGTTGAGAAAAATTTAAAATGAGAGAGTCTTATTGGTAAAAACCCTCGTGGGCACCGTAAGGCGATGGTAAGCTGAGAGATGAACAAATGAGAGAGGTTCGCTGGTGAAAACCCTTCGGGGCACTATGAGCTGAATGAGGTTCATGACTTTATTGGATTATGGAAATCCCAATTTCGAGGTATGGATACGTGGCATGATCTGAAATATGATTGGTTGGATGGATTAGGCTAATTAATCCGAAATGCATGTCATAATCATTCGAGCCAGCTGCTTCACTCAGATAAGTCTTTTCTTCACTTTTCTCCAAATGGTCGTCTTTGTTCAAAATTTTGCTCTTTACTCCTAATTCATGAAGTCACTCTACTTCGTTTCTTTTGAGTTTATATTTTCTAAGTCTCTGTCAAGTGAGTCTTTGTTAAGCAAGCAAGAAAGGACTTCAAAGCCTATTACCAGCTTCTAATTGCACAAGGCGAAGTTCGTCCAAAGCACAACACAAGTAACACGATTCAGAATGAGCAATGAGGTGATAATTGAAGTTCGGGTGATAGGGTGATTCGTTGAAATTCGAGGAAATACAGAGGTTCAACAATTGTTTGAATAAAGATGTCATACAACAAGTCGAGTGTAAGGGATTCGAATTCAGAGGGTTTTGTGCCCGAGGTTCAATCAAAAGGTTAGACGGCTCTTTGTTAGCCCGAAACAACTAATCAGAATGAAGCATAGTATTGGCGGAAATAGACACTGTCAGCAAGGATGCCACAAACTAACCACCACATTTACAAACTGACGAAATTTTCTTTGATTGAAACAGGGGCAAGAAATTTTTTTTGCTTTGTAGGAATACTCCAGGAAGAAAGCATATCCCAGTTAAGTTCAATTTCAAATTTTTAGGACTCTCCTAGATAATGAGATATAGTTTTAAATTTTCAGGACCCTCCTGTATAATGGGATTTAATTTCAAGTCTTCAGGACCCTCCTAGATAATGGGATATAGTTTTAAATTTTGAGGACCCTCCTGGATAATGGGATTCAACTAACACTCATGAATGTTTCTGGTACAAATTGGGGCAGAAAATTTTCTCTATTTTGTTTGTGTTGTCGTGATTACAGGCGCCAACCTGGAGAATGAGGGAATTCTTTCAAGTTTTAAGTCATCAGACGCCCACCTGGAGAATGAGGGAGTTCATTTCAAGTTTTAAGTCATCAGGCGCCCACCTGGAGAATGAGGGAATTCAGTTCAAGTTTTAAGTCATCAGGCGCCCACCTGGAGAACGAGGGAATTCATTTCAAGTTTAAGTCAGTAGGCGCCAACCTGGAGAATGAGGGAATTCATTTCAAGTTTTAAGTCATCAGGCGCCCACCCGGAGAATGAGGGAATTCAGTTCAAGTTTTAAGTCATCAGACGCCCACCTGGAGAACGAGGGAATTCATTTCAAATTTAAGTCAGCACCAAGCGCCCACCTGGAGAATGAAGGAACTCTTTTCAAGCTTTAAGTCATCAGGCACCCACCTGGAGAATGAGGGAATTAAGTTCAAGTTTAAGTCAGCAGGCACCCACCTAGATAATGAGGGAATTCTTTTCAAGTTTTAAGTCATCAGGCGCCCACCTGGAGAACGAGGGAATCCATTCAAATCTTAAGTCAGCATCAGACGCCCACCTGGAGAACGAGGGAATTTTATTTCAAGTTGTAAGTCAGCATCAGGCGCCCATCTGGAGAATGAGGGAATTTATTTCAAGTTCAAGATAGAGGTAGTAGAAGCTCGCCCGAGAATGCGAGTCGACAGTTCGAGATGCACAACAGAATTGTAGAAGATTCAATATCAAGTTTTGAAGAACTATAAATAGGAATCTTGTAATTCATAGCTGATAGACTTGCTTAGTTTCTTTTCATTTGATTTCGGTGTAATAAAGAGTTCAGCAAGCAGTAATAGCAGCAACAACAGTGAAATCACAGCTTCTCGGTAGTCCCAACTACCAAAACTTCCCGAATTACACTAACTTGATTCCTTTATAGCCAAGGATATGTAGGCAACCTCGGAAGCAAGGTTCGGTCAAACTTTTTCAAAACGCATCCTATGGACTATCTAAACGGGCAAAAATTGCTTGTAATTGCTCACTTTATCTTTGCCCGAAAACTCTTCGAGTTTCCGAGCAAAGAGGGGCAGCTGTGAGCACGTAATTTTTTCCCGACTGAAAATACTCCTATAAAATTCACAAAAATAGACTTTTCTAATTATTTTAATTTTTTATAGAATTTTTAGGATTTTCTGGTTAATTTTTGTTTGCATTTAGTTGTATTTTTAATATTTAAAATTATGAAAAATACCAAAAATGTCTAAAGTTTCCTTGCATAGCATCTTATTTTTAATTTAATTTGGGATTTAATTGCATGAGTTAATTGCATTATTAAACTAAAAATCACAAAAAATATGGGTCATTTTTCACATTTTAGCTTTTAATTGCAAATTAGTAATTTTTTTCTCATTAGTTTAAATTAATTAATTATTTAAATGGTAAAATAGATAACTAAGTTTATTTATATAAATTATATTTATTTAGTACTTAATTACGTTTTAATTAATTTTATTAGGATTTAAAATCAAAAAAAAAAAGAAGGAAAAGAAAAAAAAAAAAAAAAGTTTTGTTTGGTCCCGAATTTTGGCCAAAATAATTTTTGGGCCCAAATTCCCCCCAAAGCTACCCAGCCCAATTCCCAAATCACCCCAGCCTTTCATTTAGCCAAACGACCCCGTTTAAGCACTAAACGACGTCGTTTCAGTGACACCAAATCTCAACCATCCATTGATCAAGATCGGAAGATCCTGAACTCCCCTACCCCAGGACTTATAAGTGTCGGAATTCCCACCCCATACCCCTCATTGAGCCCTCAGAACTAACCCCCCCCCCCCTTTCACCTCTCTCACCCTCCGCCCATCACCACCACTCGCCGGAAATCGCCCCACAGCAGCGACCCATCTCCAATCACCCCCAATTTCACACCACATAATCCCCATCCTACCATTAGTTTCCCCAAAATCCCCACCCACTTTCGTTAATTTCAAATATGAAGTTTTAAAAAAAAACCTAAGCTGCTCCTAATTTGATTTTGTGTGTGTTCAAGGCTCGATTTGACTCGAGACTTGTGTAAGCAGTTGTTCTTGTTAAGAACAATTGAATAACGTTAGTCTTGTTTATTTCGAGAGTCGCCGAATTTCGGCCAAGTCACCGTTGAGCGACCAAGCTTCGTCGCTTTCATCGCTCGTTGAGTCGCTTCGATTCATCGATTCATTCGGGTCAAATCAGTACCCTTCCTCTCTTTTCTTTTGATTCTATTTTTTTATTTCTTTATTTGAATTAATTTTTAGTTTGTTTAAGGCCGGTTGAATTTAATTTGTTAATTGCATAAGTTTTTGGTTAATTGAACCATAACTAGTTAATCACTGATTTTCATATCTCTTAGGTTTATTATTGTTAATCGGATTAAATGGTTAGTTAATTTGTATATTAATTAGTTTTAGTTGTTTAAGATGAATTGTTTGGTAGTAATTTGTTCCAATTTGAATCTGGATGTGTTAGTTTTGGGCTGGACAGTGAAAGCCCAACTACTTAGGGTATGAGTCATTTTGAAACTACAGGGAATTGGGTAGGGTATTATAGTACTTTAAATTAGAGAATCTTTTCTGTTATAACTTCTAGAGGATAGGGAAGGGCTGCCTCTGCCAAATGAAAACAGAAACAACTCATATTTTGGGATCTAGGAGTCAATAACAAAAGTTAAAAAGGTACAAATGAATTAGGAAAATTAGGTTGTTGCCCTAAAATATCTTCTATAAAAGGATTCTCTTTCACTTATTACGGCTGGACAGAAAAAGGTAGATACACGGCTGCTAGGAATTTAGGTCTCAATTCTGAATTTTCATAGCTGCTAAAACACTCCAGAACAGAGATAAAAACAGTCTGAAATTTACTTTGCAAATTCTTCAAAGCAAAATGAACAGAAGTCAGTTTGGCTTCAGGTTTTCACTTGTTTTCTGGGATTTTTCTTTGGTTGAGTTGTTGGATTTGTGCTCTTGATCTGAAGTTGTTACCTTGCTGATATAGCTTCTTGGCCAGAGATTTATTTTCTAGTTTTCTTTTGATTATTGGTAACTAGGTACGCACCTAAGTCCATTGTATAATGTTATTTGGTGTTGCTTTTCATGTTCGAATATTGGAGTTCACTGATCTGATGAACTTGTGTTAAATATATGAATTTCTGAAAATTGTATCTATTTGTTTGTCTACTTATATCCTTGATGTTTGAAAAGTATTTTAATCTAGTCATGTTGGAAATTTTGTATTGATTATTGTTTGGGACTGATCAGTTATGCAAATTATGTGAGAGTCGAGTTAGTTGAAGATGTGATGATAAGACTTCAAATTATGAAATTTCAACTTTGAAATTGTTCCATCTGTAACTCTGAGTTTAGTCATTTTAGATTAGTTGTTTGGTAGCATATAGATGTAGTTCTGATTATTAACCTCTCTTAGATAGGTTTGGAAGTATGTAATGAACGAAATATTTGTATTTTGAATTTTTGATCATGTATTCGATTATGAGTTTGCCTTGTTGGTTGTTAATCATCAAACCCATCTCTCATTAAAGTCATGGTTGTATTTGTAATAAGTAAATTTCGAGCTACAAGATTGATTTAGTTTTGTATAAATTTCAATTTGGTGTTGTATAGGGATTAAATAAACTATAACTAAGTTTCGCCACGCAACTCCAGTTCATGAAGAGCGTTATTTTTTTTCCTACATTGTATATGCATAAATGGCGAGTTTGGGCCAGACTTGGACAGGGGACCCAGTAAAGGCACGTCTGGACATATCGGGTTTTTGAGCCTGTGATGTTAAACCCAATAATTTGGCCTAGATTCATTAGAATGTCAGTTTATTTATTGTTTTTTTTGTTTTTTTTTTGTTTATTTCCATTCTTGTAGTAATAGCAATCTGCCTCTTTTCAATGGTTGTAAATAAGTAATTGCGTAGCAGACGCTCCATCACGATTTTCCAGCATCAACCCAAGTATGCAAAATAGTTTTGACGTGTTAACTTTGTAAGAGGTGTAAAACGTAAATCTCATTTCAACAATTTTTTCCCTAACTCATGGCCTTACAACAAATCTCAAAGGTAGCTTAGGAAAATAATTCATGAACATCATAGTTTGCTTTAGGCGTGATCAATAATAAATCATCGTGACCATGGGTATGGTTCCCGTGACATGGTCACGATACGTAAATCTCATTCGGGTGTGCATTTCACGTGACCCGGCCATAACTTCAAATATTAATAAAAAATAAATATATCGTAAATCGAGGGTGCATTTCATGTGGCGTGGTTTGCAACGTGTACCAAAATGACAAGTGTACGACATCGTGACTTGTCCCAGAAATAATTTCATAAATACTAAAAGTGGTTAAAAGTTTAAAAAATGTGCAATAGGTTCTAACACATAATTAATCAGATAATTAAGCCAATCAATAATAGTTAAGCGACCATGCTAAAATCACGAAACCCGGGAATGCCTAATACCTTCTCCCAGGTTAACAGAATTCCTTACCCGGTCTTCTGGTTTTCGCAGACTTTAAACGGAGTCATCTCTTCTTCGATTTGGGATTTAAAATAACCGGTGACTTGGGACACCATAAAACTATCCCAAATGGAGACTCTGAAGTAATTAAATGATCTCATTTCGATAATGTCACTTTAATTGGAAAAACTACCTATCCCCTTCGGGAAAAAGGAGGTGTGACAAAAAACACTGGAGCCATATATCAAAGGTTGGTGACCAAGAGGTTTCAAGAACACCTGGGAAAGACCATGGAAGTATATATTGATGATATGCTAATCAAATCTGGACAAGCGGAAGATCATTTTCAAAATCTTTAAAATACCTTCGAGATCCTCCGTAGCTATAATATGAAATTGAACCCAGAAAAGTGTGCCTTCGGCGTAGCTTCAAGTAATTCCTTAGATTTTCTTGTATCTAATAGAGGTATTGAAGTAAAACTTGCATAGATTAAAGCTATTAAAGAAATCCTGATATACTCATGAGCAAAAAAGAATTACAAAGATTGACAGGTAGGTTAGCAGCTCTGGGAAGATTTATTTCTAAGTCTTCGGAAAAAAGTTTCAAATTCTTTTCAGTGTTAAAAAAGCAAAATCAGTTTGAGTGGACTGAAGAATGCCAACAAGACCTCAAATTTTGAAGGCATACCTATCAAATCCTCCTTTGCTGGCTAAACCAAAAGATGGTGAGAGGTTGTTTGTGTACCTTGCAATTTCAGAAATGGTTGTAAGTGCAGTTTTAATACGCGAAGATAAAGGTAAACAATCTCCAATTTATATATTAGTAAATTTTTGTTGGATGATGAGACTAGATATCCTCATCTAGAAAAACTTGCTTTAGCATTAGTTATGGCATCTAGAAAGTTGAGACCTTACTTTCAATATCACCCTATTTTCGTAATAACTGCATATCCGATCCTTTAAGGAATATTTTGCATAAACAAGAATTGTTAGGTAGATTAGCCAACTGGTCAATAGAACTCAGTGAGTATGATATCATGTACAAACCTAGCACTGCAATAAAATCACAAGTTTTAGCAGATTTTAGCACAAAAATGGTTCTTGAAGTAGAAAAAGAATTACAAATATTCACCGGATCTAATCCAGGTACGTGGACTCTATTTACTGATGGCTCCTCAAATATTAAAGGAGCAGATTTGGGTATTGTTTTAGTTCCACCTTCTGGAGAAAGTATAAGACAATCAATTAAATGTTACCCTATTACTAACAATGAAGCAGAGTACGAAGCTGTAATTGCAGGGTTAGAACTGGCACGAGAACTCTCCATCGAGAAAATCGTGATTAAAAGTGATTCTCATTTGGTAGTCAATCAGATGCAGGGGGCTTACCTAGCTAGAGAGGCACGGATGCAAAAATATTTGGAAAGGCATGAGAATTGATAAGGAAATTCCATAATGGAAGATTGTGCAAATTCCCAGGGAAGAAAATGCAGAAGCAGATGCATTAGCTAACCTTGCATCAGTTGCAGAAATAACAAGTGCAGAAAATGCTATCGTAATGCACTTATTTCATTTAGCACTAAACCAGAATAAAAATGAGGTAAGTTTTAATAATCTAACTTGGTATTAGAGAAACAAGCTTGTTAATGTTTTACAGTATGCAACCGTACCTGAAGGCAAAAAAGAGTCTCAGTCGCTTCGACGAAAAGCTGCTCGTTACTGTTTAATTCAAGGAAATTTATATCAAAAAATGTTCGGTGGACCTTTAGCAAGATGCCTTGTACTTGATCAAACAGAATATGTGATGAAAAAAGTACATGAGGGGCATTGTGGAAATCATGCAGGAGGTAGATCTTTGGTAAAAACTCTAGCTAGAGCGGGATACTATTGGCCTAAAATGGAGGAAGATGCAGAAAATTTTGTAGCAAAGTGTGATTGATGCCAACGATATGGCACTAATATGCATCGCCCAGCAGAATTATTATATATGGTTATTTCCTCGTGGCCATTTATGAAGTGGGGAATGGATATAGTGGGTCCTTTGCCACAAACTAAAGGAAAGGTATGATTTTTGTTAGTATTAACGGATTATTTTTCCAAATGGGTAGAGGCAGGAGCTTTCAATCAGGTGCGAGAAAAGGAAGTAATGGATTTTATTGGCGGAATGTTAAATGCCGATTCAGAGTGCCAAAAGAAATCTTATGTAATAATGAACCATAATTTATAGGCTCAAAAATCACAGAATTTTTTAAAAGTTGGTAAATCAAACGAATAACTTCCTCACCTTATCATCCCGTGGCAAATGGACAAGCTGAGTCAACAAACAAGATTATTATTAATAATTTGAAGAAAAGATTAGAAGAATCAAAAGGTAATTGGTCCAAGGTGTTACCAGGAGTATTATGGGCTTATCGAACAACAACAAAGACAGGCACAGGAGAAACTCCATTTTCACTTGTTTATGGTTCAGAAGCCTTAATCCCTGTTGAAATAGGAGAGCGAAGTGCGAGATTCACACAAGCAACGGAAGAATCAAATGATGAAGAGTTAAGAACGAACTTGGATTTTCTCGAGCAAAGAAGAGAAGAAGCTTTAATAAGGATGGCAACACAAAAGCAAATCATTGAACGATACTACCACAGGAAGGCTCATCTTAGATACTTCAAGATTGGGGAATTCGTTCTCAAAAAGGTTTTTCAATCAACAAAAACAGCTGGAGCATGAAAGTTGAACCCAAATTGGGAAGGTCCTTATAAAGTTCGAGGTATCGCTGGGAAATGTGCTTATGAGTTAGAAACCATGGACGGCAAGGTGTTACCTTCTAATTGGAATGTTGTTCATTAGAAGAAATATTATTTCTATGCAAGGGAAATACCGCCGGTCAGGTATCACTTAACTAAGATTTTTTTTTGTTCATTTAAAATTATACTAACAATTTTAGATGATAGGAAAAAAGCTAGCCCACACCAAATGATGATATTAGACCTGAAAGATACGCAGGATAAGAAATTATTCTCGGTCTAAGGTTACAACCTTTCTAATGGAAATAAAAAGGGTTAAGCAGTCATCATCTAAAAATATACCTCCGAGTCCCGTATGTATTTTCCTTTTCAGGAAATGGACTACATGGAAGGATAATCAAGTTGTCACGACCCAAATCCTAATCCAGGTCGCGATGGCGCCCAACACCATTGTCAGGCAAGCCAACACTAATTATCTAGTGAATCTAGTTTGTTTTCTATTAAATCCTTTCCTTATTTCAAAAATAATTTAGCCACTATGCATGGAATATAGCACATAGCAGGGAAATTAAGTTACGAATACCAAAAGTCAACTTTAATTAATTACATCACCAAAAGAATAGTCTACCAATGTGTGTGCCAGGAACTAGTGTCACAAGTCTACATGCATCTAATAGAGTAGAATCAAAAGAAATAAAGCACTATCCTACTGTCTGAGAGGATATAGACAGATAGCAAAAGAAAGACTCCAGAGTGCTGTTGAATGTCATCAGGAGAAGCAGCTCACCATGAAGCCTCAACCAAGTGCAATCAAGGACGAGCTCTGGACTGATACCCAGATGCACCTGCCTCAGAACCTATACAATTAAGTACAGAAGCGTAGCATGAGTACATAAACAATATGTACCCAGTAAGTATCCAGTCTAATCTCGAAGAAGTAGTGACGAGAGGTCGACTTGACAGTTACTAGGGCCAAAATAATACGTTTTAAATATAAGGCTAAGCAAGAATGGAAAATTATGAATAAGTAGTAAAGGCAGGAACATCAAATCTCCCTACAGATATCTTTGTGTGTCAAATTCCCTACCGTACAGGTTGCTAATTCATTTTCCAGGGTAATTAACAGTTAAACAACCACAGAAACACCAAAAAATTAGCAAGTACATAACATTCCGCGAACGTACGGCCAATCCAACGAAATAATAAATGCGCACTACCGAAGGGTTGAACCACACGAACCATAGATGCATCTATTACCCCCGCTCGCGAATCGTACATGCGAGACGGTCAAAATAAATAATAGAGTTACCCTGCTCGCGAATTATACATGCAACTCAGGTACTCATATATACACACATTCAGCAGAAAATCAGGGGTTTATTTGGGGATATTCTT
>ML342843.1:4125-26960 GCA_005239505.1 Nicotiana paniculata
CCCCCCCCCCCCCCAAAGTAACAAAGGACCAGTGTAATTTCTACTAATATTTTCTATGTTGTTCCACATGTTACAGTGTTTAGAAAGTTTTGTACTAGCATAGATGGAAGAAAATAACCAAGTAGTATGATTATGGAGTACCTCAATAGTAGCATGGATCTCTTGGTTGTTTCTAATAAAATCATGCACCTTTACCAAACTAGCATCCCAAAGAAGAACAATACCACCTGACTACCAATCGCTAGGAATTTCGATCATTTGAGAAAAATTAAAATCACTAAGGAGTGACATATGATTCTCCATCCTAGTTTCAAGCAAAGTAACCATGCAAAGACGATGAGTATCTAGCATTTCTCGAAAATTAACTCTAAAATTATCATTGTTTCCACCACATATGTTCCATATGAGTACATTTGTTCGCCTAAACACTGATGCTAGATTGTTTGTTAGTTCATTGTCCCTCTAGGCATGTGGCATTGGGTTCCTCCTCATCTATGGGACCAGGATCATGGCATGATTCCCTACTGTTGGATCTTGTGGGGGTCTCACATCCATTGTGAATTTGGACAGGGTTGCGGGGTAGCTCAGAACATATCTCTTCTCCCTTTGGTCCCTGAACAAGTAGACCTTTACTTCGTTGAGCCTTGAAAATTCTAGGACTGGACCGTACCCCAGTAGGTTTATTTCTCCTTCCTCCTCCATAGGGTTCTCTTCTGGTTCTTGTGCATTGGGAGGTGCTGGGTCTTGGTGGATGATTAGAGGTTTTTGTGGTGGAGCAGCAGGGTTTAAAGGGTGAGATGGGGTTGCTGGGGGAGTTGCATGCATGAAAGGGTTGGTCACTTACTCGTTGGGGACTGACCAAGGGTCGGTTCACTGGAATTTGTTGAGATCTAATTGGGTTGAATTGACTTGGGAGATTTCATTGGCTCCTCATTTCTTGAGCATGGTTGATAATTGGCTTAATGTATGCATATTTTGGTATAAATCGCCTCATACTTTGCTCATGTATCGTAAGTTTGATATGTTTAATATGATGATTTATGCTAAATAATGATATTTCTATGTGTAGGAATCATTCGGATGCAATTTAGGACGAAACGACGCGAATTGGAGCAAAAATGCAAAAGTCAAATTTTGAGGGCCACGGCCAGCACCCCACGCTGTGGCGCAATTTCCAAAGTGCATAATGTTGAGCTCCAGGCCAGCACCCCACGCTGTCCTGGACGCTCGGGACGTGAATCTATCATATTTCGACTAGGACTCGGGTATTTTGACTCCAAGACACCCCGAACTCATATAAAAGCACCCTAAACCTATTATGGACGGGAAGAACGTGATTTTTGGAGAGGAAAACAAAAGAGCAACACACTTGGGAGCACGGATTTGATCGATTCTTCCATATCTTTTCTATTACTCATTGATTTTATGTTTAAAAATATTATTTGTGATGATTGTATGAACATGTGTGGCTAAGAACCCTATTATTCTAGGGTCATGGGTGAAACATGAATGTTATAGTTGAAGTTTAATTTGACGACGTTGATTTACTCATATTGGGTTGTTTATTTAATTATGTTCTTAATTATTTTACTAAGTAGCTAACAGTGAAATACTATCTATGAATCTAGAGTTGAACTGGAAAGTGGGAATTCTAGATTGCATATAGAATTAAATAGAGCAGGTTCTTGAACCCGAGCATCAGGGACCAGATTCGCAATTAGGATAGACATATACCTATTTGCCTTTCTTGGTTGAAATATAGGAATTGTAAATGCATTCTTATTAATCTTAATTCCATAGACATATAGGCATTAAGTTAACTTGGATAGTCGATTAAGGACTCAACAGATTCTTACGAGTAATATCAACCATAGGATAACAACAATCCAGACAAATCAATTAGTCATTTTAAGCCAAGAATGTACATGATTGTTAGCTAACCCGTGACCCTGGAATATCCTCTCCTATTGATTATTAATCGAAATTGCTATTTGTGTTGATTGATTTCCTAGTTAATTCATCAATTGGTATTTTAGGTAGTAACTTAGTTAATTATATCTTTTGTGATAAATATCTTGAATCGATAAGTTAATTGAGTTGAATCCGTCAAAAGTTAATCATAATTCTTCATGGGACGATACTCTACTCACTACTTTATTACTTGACGATCACGTATACTTGCGTGGGTGTGTTTGGTCGCAACAAGTTTTTGGCATTGTTGCCAGGGACTTAGAAATTAGCTATTTGACCGAGTTAAACTTTTATTAACTATTTGTTCAAGTTTTAATTTTCAGTTTGCCTTGTTTGTGTTAACGCAGGCTCTTCTCTTGAATGCGGAGGAGTGGAAGCGCAAACAACCTCCTTCCTCTGGATCCAGAAATTGAACGCACACTTCATAGAGTAAGGAGGGAGGTCGGAGATAGAACGAGAATAGAAAGAGAGTTGGACATCGTAGTTGAACCACAACCAATAGAGATGGCAGGTAATGAGGAGCGTCCGGTGATAGAGGTTGTAAGGCCCAATCTTGCTAATATGACTTAGTCTATCGTGACGCCTGATATCACAGGGCATTTTGAACTCAAAAAGTACATGGTACAGCTGATTCAGTCCACAGGGGAATATGTGGGTCTATCTCATGAAGACCCGCAGAGGCATATTCAGAATTTCTTGGAAATTACGGACACCTACAATTATCCGAACGTTTCCATGGACTATGTCAGGATGACATTATTTCCCTTTTCCTTGATGGGGGAAGCTAAGGAATGGTTGCAAAAGGAGCCCGCGAACTCAATCCGCACTTGGGATGATTCGGCAAGGAAATTCTTAATCAAGTTTTTCCCTACTAAGAAGACAAAATCACTGAGGAGACAAATTCTTGGGTTCCAACAACGTGGCGAGACACTTCGTCAAGCTTGGAAAAGATACAAGAAGCTACTTAGAGACTGTCCACATCATTGTCAGACTGATGAGGTATTGGGGCACACTTTTGTTGATGGGTCAGACGAGACATCAAAAATGAATCTTGGTTCAGCTTGTGGGGGTAGTTGCATGGCCAGAACATACAATGAAATTCAACTCTTGCTAAATAACTTCAGTGCTAATGATCATAATTGGCAAGGAGAGGGGGACGCAAGAAGCAATTAAACAGAAAGCAGTCGGGTTGATTGAGCTCGATGACTTCTCAGCCATGAGAGCAGATATTGCAAAGCTAGCAAATCAGATGAACAGAATAACAATGAAACATGTACAACATATGTCTATTTGCTGCGAACTATGTGGTGATAGTCATATGAGTGACATGTTCCCAACAAATCCCGAATCTATATATTATGTGGGGAAACAAAACAGAGTTTCAATGAATCAACATGAACAATATGGGAACACTTTACAATCCAAATTGGAGGAATCACCCTAACTTCTCATGGGGCGGAAATCAACAGAATCAGAATCAATATAGGCCCCAAGGAAATTTCAATCAGCCTCAGAAGCCACCCCAACAAAAAGAAGAGAGTACGAACGACTTGCTAAAGAAGTTGTTTCTTGTCAATCAACAGCTCAGGACTGATTTCAGAAATCTTGAGAGGCAAATGGGACAGTTAGCAGCAAATCAAAATACTAGACTAGCAGCTGCTCTTCCAGTGATATAGAGAAAAACCCTCAAGTTAATGCAGTCACACTCAGAAACGGGAGGGAACTATAGGAAGTGCCAAAGAAGAAAAAGGACAAGCCTATACCTGAGGGGGATCTGATCCCTAAGGCAACACACGAGTCAAAGAAAAATAATGCAGGTTCAGAGCTAGCGGATGCTGAAAGGCCACCACCACCTTTCCCCCAGAGATTGCAGAAAAAGAATGATGATCGCATGTTCAACAAATTTCTTCTATGCTAAGCCAGGTTCAATTAAATATTCCATTGGTGGATGTACTTCGTGAAATTCCAAAGTATGCTAAGTACATAAAAGATATAGTGGATCACAAGAGGAAATTGATTGATTTCGAGACAGTTGCACTTATTGAGGAGTGCACTTCAAGGGTCCAAAACAAACTTCCTCAAAAGCTTAAGGATCCTGGCAGAGTCATCATTCCTGTGCAAATTGGCAATATTGACGTGGGTTGTGCTTTGTGTGATTTGGGGGCGAGCATAAATCTAATGCCCTTGTCCTTGTTTAAGAAATTGGGCCTGGGTGCTCCAAGACCCACCATTGTGATGTTGCAATTAGCTGATAGGTCCATAGCCTACCCTGAAGAAGTGATTGAAGATGTGTTGCTGCAGATTGGGAAATTCATCTTCCCAGCTGACTTCATTATTCTAGATTTTGAGGCTGATGAACAGGTTCCAATCATATTGGGACGACCTCTCTTAGCTACTGGTGATGCAATAATTAAAGTATGAGAGGGAAAAATGATTATGAGGGTGGACAACGAGGAAGTAGATTTTAATGTCTATAAAGTAATCCAACTTCCCCACCACGATGAGGAGCTTTCTATGATATTTGTTGTAGAGGTGGATGAGAAAATTCTTTACACGAGTGTATATCTAGATGACTCTCTAGAAAAATCACTCATGTTGTTCGATAGCTTTATGATTGATGATGACGTTGAGGAGATGATGCATATCCTATATGCATCATGTGCTTACATGCAGGGAACACACCCGTTTGAGCCTCTTAACAGGCCAAGTGGGCCTTCTCCAAAGCTGTCAATTGAAGAAGCTCCAAAATTAGAGCTTAAACCTCTACCCCATCACCTTCAATATGCTTATTTGGGTAGTTCTGACACTTTACCTGTTATTGTTTCTTCTGACTTGTCTAAATTTCAGGAAGAAAAGTTGTTGAGAGTGCTACGTGAGCACAAGCAAGCAATTGGGTGGACAATGTATGACATTAAATGCATTAGTCCATATTTCTACATGCATAAAATCCTCATGGAGGAAGGACACAAGCCAAGTGTAGAGCAACAATGCCGACTAAATCCAATCATGAAAGAGGTGGTAAGAAAAGAAGTGATTAAGTGGTTTGATGCAGGTATTGTTTTTCCAATCTCGAATAGCAAATGGGTAAGCCCCATTCAATGTGTACCTAAGATAGGGGGGATGACTGTGGTGGTTAATGAAAATAATGACTTAATTCCTACAAGAACTGTTACTGGGTGGAGAATTTGCATATATTATAGAAAATTGAACAATACCACCCGGAAAGACCACTTTCCCCTCCCTTTTATTGACCAAATGCTTGATAGATTAGCTTGCCAGGAATACTACTATTTCCTGGATGGTTATTCGGGGTATAATCAGATTGCTATAGCCCCATAGGACCAAGATAAAACTACATTTATATGTCCTTATGGTACGTATGCGTCCAAGAGAATGCCTTTTGGTCTATGTAATGCACCTGCGGCATTTCAAAGGTGTATGATGGATATTTTTACTGACATGGCCGAAAGATTTGTAGAAGTGTTCATGGATGATTTTTTTGTGTTTGGATGTTCTTTTTGATAATTGCTTAATGAACCTTGATAAGGTGCTTGCTAGGTGTGAAGAGACAAACCTTGTACTAAACTGGGAAAAGTGCCATTTCATGGTACGTGAAGGTATAGTCATGGGGAACAAGGTGTCCAAAAATGGGTTGTAGGTGGATAAAGCAAAGGTGGAAGCGATTGAAAATTTTCCTCCACCGACTTTCGTCAAAGGCATTCGCAGTTTCTTGGGCCATGCAGGTTTTTTTCATCGTTTCATTGAGGATTTTTCGAAAATTTCTTCTCCTTTGTGAAGGCTTCTAGAGAAAGATGTCTGCTTCAAGTTTGATGATGCCTGTCAGAAAGCATTTGAGGAGCTGAAGGGAAGGTTAGTGACTGCACCAATTATTGTTGCTCCGGATTGGGAGCAACCATTTGAGTTGATGTGCGATGCAAGTGACATAGAAATTAGAGTTGTTTTGGGGCAAAGGATAAATAAAATCTTTCACTCTATTTACTATGTGAGCAAAACTCTGAATCCAGCCCAGATGAACTATACAGTTCTGAAAAAGAGTTGCTTGCAGTGGTTTGGGCGTTTGACAAATTCATATCTTATCTAGTGGGGACCAGGGTCATTGTCTACACATATCATTCAGCAATCTGATACTTGTTTGAAAAGAAATATGCCAAGTTAAGGCTTATTCTTGGGTCCTCCTCTTGCAAGAATATGACTTAGAGATCCGAGATCGAAAAGGGACAGAAAATCAAATGGCTGATCACTTATCTCGGCTTGAAAATCGGAGCCATGTAGCTGAAGAAGGGTCAATCAAAGAAACATTTCCCGATGAGCAATTATTAGCAGTCACCTCAGGTGAAGCCCCATAGTATGCAGATTATGTGAATTTTATTGCAAGCGGGGTAACACCACCAGAGTTGACACCTGATAGTAGAAGGAGATTCTTACATGATGTAAGGCTCCACATTTGGGATGAGCCTTTCTTATATAGGCAGTGCGCATTGGTGCAAATATGTGTTCCTGAAGAAGAGATGAACGCAATACTACATGAATGCCATGCTTCGCCATACGGAGGTCATCACGGTGGGGATAGAACCGCCCAAAAAGTTCGACAATCAGGTTTCTATTGGCCAAAATTATTTAAGGATGCACATGCCTTTGTTAAAAATTGTGACAGATGCCAAAGAACTGGAACCATCACGAAGAAGGACGAGATGCCTTTGCAAAATATTCTACCAGTTGAGCTTTTTGATGTTTGGGGGATTGATTTCATGGGACCGTTCCCATATTCTAATGGTGTCAGGTACATCTTGGTGGCGGTCGACTATGTTTCTAAGTGGGTAGAGGCCATTTCTCTTCCTACTAATGATGCAAAGGTAGTGGTAAGCTTTGTAAAGAAGAACATCTTCACACGTTTTGGGACTCCAAGAGTGTTGATAAGTGACGGAGGAACTCACTTTTGTAATAAATTGCTGAATAATGTTCTTGCAAAGTATGGAGTTAGGAACAAGGTTTCCACTGCCTATCACCCCCAAATGAGCGGTCAAGTAGAAGTTTCAAACAGAGAGGTAAAGCAGATTTTGGAGAAAACAGTAAGTGGTAATAGAAAAGACTGCGCCGGGAAGCTGGATGACGCATTATGGGCATATCGAACAGCATACAAGACTCTCATAGGTGCCTCTCCGTACATGTTAGTTTATGGGAAGGCATGTCATTTGCCCGTCGAGCTTCAGCATAAAGCTTATTGGGCGATCAAAAAGCTAAATATGGATATGGACTCAGCTGGTGAGAAGAGATTGCTACAACTCAATGAGCTTGATGAGTTTCGACTGCACGCATATGAAAATGCCAAATTATATAAAGAAAAGACGAAGAAATGGCATGAAAAGCACATAAAACATCGTGAGTTTGAACCAGGTCAGGAAGTTCTCTTGTTCAATTCAAGGTTGAAGCTTTTCCCCATAAAGCTAAAGTCTCGTTGGGCAGGTCCTTTTGTTGTGGTTAGTGTAAGACCTCATGGGGCGGTGGAACTGCATGATATGAGTTCAAGCAGTACATTCTTAGTAAATGGCCAGAGAATAAAGCATTATTGGGGTGGTGATATTGCACGTCACAAGACCTTGGTGGACTTGGCCGGTGCATAAACATGTGTTGAGTCGTGCTGCGATATTAAATCAGGCGCTTGTTGGGAGGCAACCCAACTTTTATTGCTTTCATAGCCTAGTTTTTATTTTCTTTAAGTAGAGTAGATTAAAATTTTTGTTTTGTTTGTAGTTGTATGAAATATTAGGTGGGGATGGTGTGGTGTGTATGTAATTTATGTAATAAGTGTTAGGGTAATTCTTGAAAAATAAATAATAAAAAATGAAAAATAAATAAATTCACGAGCTGAGCGCCCAACCCAACACCATCTCCAGCGTGGGGCGCTGGGCTGGCACGTCAGGTAAATTTTTTTAATTCATTTTTTTTTCTAATTAACACACCCAAACCCAAATAACCCAACCCACATACCCATATACACACACAACCTAACCCATACCCAACTACCCAAACCCACTCCCAATTAAATTAGAAACTACAAAACCCCTACCACACACAACAAAAACAAAAAAAAAACGCCTTACTCTCTCTCTCTCTCTCTCTCTCTACCCGACTTCTCTGTCTCTTTATCCCTCTATTTCTCTCAAATTCTTCAAAAATTTTCTTGCTCACTTCAATCTCAAGACACAAAGGTATGTTCCTCTTGTTTTCTTTTCTTGTATTTTGAAATTTTTTTAATTGTAATTTTATCTATACTTCTCCCTTAACCCCCCCCCCCCCACCCCCTCCCAAAAAAAACAAATCTCATAGCTTTCTTTGATATATCTTGTTGATTATGGTGTTTTTAATATGCCCGAAAATTTGGTGCTAAATGTGATTGTGAATTTGTGTTTGAAGTAGTAAACTAAAATTCCCTCTACTTCATGAAAATTTGGGAGGGACATCTTGTTTCACCATTGTTGAAATTAAAGAGCAAATTTGATGCAAACAAGGTGTTTGCTAAAATGCCTAAGAGATTAAATTTGAACAGTGGTGAAGTCTAAGTAGCCGAGTTTACTTGTATATGAGTTTGGGCAAAGTGTGGGGTGCTTGGAGGTATTGTAGCTTGTTATAATCTTTTGTAGTAATGTAGAGTTTGACTTTGTTATGATTTCACTATAATTAAGTTACGGTCATGTTGATTACTTGAATTGTATGACATAGGGAAGTCTGAGTACCTATGGCCTTGTGATGACACATTGGTTCAAGTTGGATCAATATCATGATTTAATTATACATAACCTTTGGTTTTAAGATTTTTGATTCATTCTCATCTTTGTGTTTATCATGTGTAGGTTGCTATGCCTCATGACGGTACAACCAAAGTAAAAGGGGTGGGGAAGTCCTCCTCTACAACCCCTCTCAAAAGAAACGCAAGCAAGGAGAGAGTTCCTCCCGACAAGCCAAGGGAAAGCAAATTGCAAGCGAGTCAACGAGGCAACCACAACCTCGAGTGGAACTAGTCCGGGAAGATGCCATCAAATGGCATGATACCTTTGTGCCATATGGGAGATAAGTGTCGGAGATGGGGATCAATGTGAAGGCTTTAGAATGCAGTTTCCCCGACGTGCTTGCTAGATTGATCGAAAAGAAGATGAATAAATTCCTTGAATGTCCGGGACCTGCAAATCTAAGCATGGTGAGAGAATTATACGCCACTTGGAATATGAGGCATAACAAGTCATGGGTCCGAGGAATGGAAATCCATATGGATAGGGAAGCATTGTGTAACTTCTTGGGAGTTGATAGCCCAAATCCCCGGCGACTATGCAAGTTTGTTAAGAGTCCAACTACCAAGCAATACGTCATACACTTTGTGGCGTTGATTCAAATGCAAAATGGACCCGGACTAAAGGGAATTCACACCTTGAGATGCTCCGTTTCGACTTCAACAAAACGGCCAAGGTTTGGCAAAACATTGTGCAAGCAAGATTAATGCCCGTTGAACATAATAGTGAGTGCACTCGAGCTCGAGTGTGTGTGATCTTCTTCTTGATGACTGGGCGACCCTTAAATGTGGGTGAGATCATGCTTGGAGAGATGGCCAGAACTCGTTTTGGAGGGAGGATCAAGAGGTTCTTCTTTGGGAATATTCTAAATCAATATTTGCTATATTGCGGGGTACCGGAGTACCCTGGCTATGATGATGTGATGGAGGCGCCCACAGCTGTGTTGGACATCACCTCTTTTCTAGAGTCCACATCCAAGCTCACCCAAACTTCTAGAAAATGAGAGGGATGAGAATTACAACAGGTATCTTTACAACACCATCAATATTATCATGAGCAGGCTAGGAGTGTCAGAGGAGGAGCGCCAGCACTTGCGGAGTGATCTCTCCAGTTCTTCGAAGGAGATGTTAGGTATAGCACCAGGCAGTCCCATTCATCTGTCTGAGGATGAAAACACTCCTAAAGGATCAGACGATGATGATGTTACTGGAACAATGGCCTTGGTGCCCTTAGGTGATGATGATGAGCCCATTGCTGCAGCTGGTGGGAACCCTGAGGAGGCAACATCTGATTAGCAGGGAGCTCTTTCTTTCCACCTTACTCTATTTTATATTTTATGCATCGGGGACTATGTATAGCTTTAGTGTGGGGTGGGGGAATGCTTCTTGTAGTGTAATTGTACATAAATTTTATGGCATAATTTGCTAGTGTTATTGTTTTGTTTTCTTTCTTACCTTTTAAACTTATTTTAGGATTAACATAAAGAAAAAAAAAATAGAAAAAGTTTGGACTTTTCCCGACGATGGATTTGTTAGACAATTTTCTTGAGGGATTAAAGTCGGATTAAACATATATATATAAAAAAGATTTTCTTTTATTTTTTTAAGATAGTTAGGTAGTATCCCTTGATTTTTCTTTCGACACCGGTTCTTTTCCAAGGGTGTAGCTCGAACCGGGTATTCTAGTTTAGTTTGTATTATTATTTCTTTTAGGAATAGGTTAAGGAAGAATATTGAGATTGCTCTGAGGTACCTATTGACATGTTTGATGTTGGCTTGTTAAGCTATGACATGCGCTCTGTCTTCCTGCATATATGATTTAAATTGTAATGCCCAAGTAAATTAAATAGCCTACTCTATGACGCCTTTTTCTCAGTTGAGTGACTTGTATGCCACCTAGCGCATTGATGCTTAAAAATTCTCAACTTGCTATGTTTGTTTGACTTGAGAGTCGCCCAGAACCATCTTGAGTGAGTCAAGTGCCATGTGTGTGTAAGGATTGTTAATATTCTGTGCTATCTTGTGTAGTTTAGAACTTGCCCCGTGTGTTAGTCAATGCAAAATCATTAAGTTGTGCTAGTCTAAGAGATGACGTATGCGTTTCTTTTTTTACCATAAAGGTGCTTATCACTGAAAAATAAAATTATTCCGTTGCTAGCCTCTTTGAGCCTATAGACCGTTTCCTTGGTACCCACATTAAAAGACGTACTCCTACTTTGTTCTTAATGCGAGATTGTTTTTTGAACATTTACCTCCTAAGGCACTTAGTAGCTAAATAAGTAAGGTCATAGAGTGGGGAGTGGTGGTTGAGTGGAACCTCGGAAGGACTCTTAAGGTGCACAAAAATTATGAAAGAAGGTCACTAGCTATTGTTATTCAATGTATGGAGTATGTGAAGAAAAAGAAAAAAAAATGTTGCAAGAAAAAGCAAATAAAAGTTCAAATAATGTCACAAGATACACATCTCCTAAGATTTATCATTTGTGCTAGTGAATCTGTAGAGGTGCTTAATGGAAAATAGGGCTACGTTATATATGATGTATGACAAGTGAATGGATTGAGAAAAAATTGCGCTTGAATTGTGAGTTAGTGTATTAAAGTGCTTAGGAGGGTGAGTCATTATTTCTAAATATATCCTACCCGTCCTTTAGCCTACATTACAACCTTAATGTCCCAATTGATCCTAGAATTGACTAGCTTAGATTAGTAGAGATGTACACTACGGGCAAACTTATGGTACGAGCACGGGATGCACATGAATTCTTTGGGAGAGTTAGTGAATTTTGTTCAATTGTGTGATGTCCTTAATTTATGTTCAATGACATATTTGAATGTGGGGACTACTTTGATATTCACTCTTTTGCTTGTGGTGAGGGCACTTGGTCTCATGACGGATTGGTGATGTTGTACACTTTCTTGTGTTGGGTGAGTATGTGAGTTGAGGATGCTTAGTGGTGACGAGTCGTATTTTGAGGTAAAGTGGTTGTGGAGAGGTTGCTTGAGCTGATCAAGTTTCTTGAAAAATATTGAGTATACTTGGGCTATTTAAAAGTGGGAAGAATGTGAAAATTGTGTGGTCATGGTTAATTGCCAATATCGATTATAGTCAAAAGGTAGGGTGTTGATTGAATTAATTGTGGAAGTCCTCTTTCATCGTGTTTTGGGGGTGTTAATATAGTTCCCTTGCTCGAGGACGAGCAAGAGTTTAAGTGTGGGGTGTTGATAATTGGTTTAATGTATGCATATTTTGGTATAAATCGTCTCATACTTTGCTCATGTCTCGTAAGTTTGATATGTTAAATACGATTATTTGTGTTAAATAATGGTATTTCTATGTGTAGGAATCATTCGGATGCAATTTGGGACGAATCAGCGCGAATTGGAGGAAAATTCGGAGCAAAAACCCAAAAGTCGAATTTTGAGGGCCACAACCAGCATGTGGCACTGGCTGTGGTGCAATTTCCAGAATGCATAATTGTTGAGCGCCTGGGCCAGCGCCCCACGCTTCCCTGGATGCTCGGGACGTGAATCTATCCTATTTCGACTAGGACTCGGGTATTTTGACTTCAAGACACCCCCAACTCATATAAAAGCACCCTAAACATATTATGGACGGGAGGAACGTGATTTTTGGAGAGGAAAACGAAAGAGCAACACAATTGGGAGCACGAATTTGATCGATTCTTCCATATCTTTTCTAGTACTCGTTGATTTTATGTTTGAAAATATTATTTTTGATGATTGTATGAACATGTGTGGCTAAGAACCCTATTATTCTAGGGTCATGGGTGAAACATGAATGTTATATTTAAAGTTTAATTTGACGATGTTGATTTTATCATATTGGGTTTTTTTATTTAATTCTATTCTTAATTATTTTACTGAGTAGCTAACAGTGAAATACTATCTACGAATCTAGAGTTGAACTCGAAAGTGGGAATTCTAGATTGCATATAGAATTAAATAGAGCAGGTTCTTGAACCCGAGCATCGGGGAACGGATTCGCAATTAGGATAGACATATACCTATTTGCCTTGCTTGGTTGAAATATAGGAATTGTAAATGTATTCTTGTTAATTTTAATTCCATAGACATATAAGCATTAAGTTAACTTGGATAGGCGAGTAAGGACTCGATAGATTCTTACGAGTAATATCAACCCTATCAATCAACAATCCAGACAAATCAATTAGTCATTTTAAGCCAAGAATGTACACGATTGTTAGCTAACCCGTGACCCTGGAATATCCTCTCCTATTGATTGCTAATCGAAATTGCTATTTGTGTTGGTTGATTTCCTTGTTAATTCATTAATTGGTATTTTAGGTAGAAACTTAGTTAATTATATCTTTTGTGATAAATCTCTTGAATCGATAAGTTAATTGAGTTTAATCCGTCAAAAGTTAATCATAAGTCTTTGTGGGACGATACTCTACTCACTACTTTATTACTTGATGACCACGTATACTTGCATGGGTGTGTTTGGGAGAAACAAGTTTTGATGTAGGATGTTGTTCATCCATACATGATTTAGATAGTTGTTCATGGCCATATCCATTCGTTCCGACACAAGTTGTGCTAGGAAGTGTGAGTTTTGGAGGATTATGACCGTATCCTGGCCATTGAAAACCAAGCTGAACGTTATGGCGTGGCCCAGGAGAGCTTGTTCTACCCAGGATAGTGGTTGATGGTCCTGGGCAAGGGGAGGTTGAATGAAGAATATTTCGTTGTTTCCTTGAGCCGGATTTTGTGGAAGATGAGGGTTTGACATGTTTAAAGCTCTTTGGTGACTCAAGATTTGCACAAGGTTGTACCTTCTTCTTTGGGTTGTTGGAATTCTCGGCATGTTTTAAGGTAATGGGAGATGTTATATTGAGGGTGGAAGAGGGAGTATCTAGGGTTGATAAAGTCAAAGTAGAGTTGTTGATGATTGAATTTGTAGGTTGGATATTGAAGTTACTTGTAGCAGTGGAATTAGGAAGATTTAGGGTAGATTGTGTATCTTTTCCGTGAGTAATGTCTATGAACATTTAGCCATTTGCAAGGCAGTGTTTTTCCAATTGTTCATTTTGTAGTAAGATTAGTATTAGCCATGCAGAGAGAGTGGTCTGATTTGTGGAGTGAATTAATAAAGGTAGGGCCTTGATCAGTATTAGGATGGGTGGTAAGGTTGTCAGTAGCCTCTATTAGGTTATCATTTGGAGGTACAGTGGAATTATTAGCATGCATGGCATCTGATTGGCAGTTAATTTTGTTTGCCAAATGGTCAGTGAGGTGGTGAGGAGTAGCCACGTCAATTTGCACGGCATTAGTGTCATTTTTTTTGGATTATTTTTAATAATCACATTGGGGTTCGACAGAGACACCAAGGGTGAAAATTAATTTTTATTAAGAAAATTAATTTTTATTAAGAAAATTATTTTTATGGGAAGTAATACTGGAGTAATTTTTTTGGCTTCCAGTATGGTTTAAGCTTAATTTATCAATGAAATTTTTCCCAACAAAATATTTAATATCAGGGATCGATTTAGAAATACCTGCATTGATCCCTATTGGGGCAGTTACCTTACTAGTGTTGGGAATTGGCTCCTTGAGCTTTTGGTTGAATCTCTTCTTTTTGGGGAACACTACCATTTGCCATATATCTTCTTTGGTCAGTTGGGAGTCAGTGTTTGTAATGTCTTCCATCTTCTTTGATTGGCTATTGAGTTTGTAATCATACGGATTGGCCAAAGGATATGTTGATTTATTGTATTTGCATGTGGCAATTGAATGCCCTAATCTGCTACAATTTTTGCATAATAACTTGTCCACCTCATATAAGATTTCTTGTTTGTGATGGCCAATGAAAATGGAGGATGCCACCGGGCTTTCCAAAGGGAGTTCAATACACAACCTAGCATACCTCCCCCTAAGAGTAGATGATCTGCATGCATTAATTTTTAAAAGTTTACCAATTTTTTCCAATATTTGAACATCGTAAAATTCTGTTGGTAATTGTGGTAATCTTATCCAAATGGCAGCTTTGGTTAATTTTGCTTTTGAAGCAATAAAATTTAGCACCCATTTTTGGACAGATAGGAAATGTTCAAGGATGAACCAAGGGCCATTGTGAAGAATCTTGAGCATGCTTGCCTCCGTATTGAATTTTGTGATATAGTAATCTGACCCAAGGTCGATCAATGGAAAATTTTCTTTTAAATTCCATCGGTCTTGGATTTTCCTTTTGAGGAGTTGATGTTGTACCCTAATGCCTTGAAGTTTGATAATTGTAGAGTTCCTCCAAGGGGCATAGATTCTTTGTAGTTCATCCGATGAGAGGTGAATTAGATGTTCACCATCATTCTTGAGTCTTGGATCATTGTCCACTGTTGGAAACTGTTCTTGTGGATGTATCACATCATCTATGATCATATTAATTTGGTCATCATGAATTCCTTCTAGTAATTTTTCTTTGAAGTTTGTTCCTGAATGGGGTGGATTGGGGGTGGGGAATGGGTTGATATTGGTAGAGTCAAAGTGGAAGCCTTTGGTGATTGCATGATGAATTTTGAGAGAAAATTGGGAAGCGCACATTAACACAGAACATTTTTCTTAGAATCAAATATTCTAAATATTCTAATATCTTTAGAAAATTAAGTCAATGGCCTTTCTATTTATTTTGCATATCCCTGGTCCCATTTTTCTAGACACAAGTTCAAGTCAACTGTTCTTTTTATTATCTCTTTTGGAGATCTCTGCCCATAGCCTCTAAGTACAAATATATCTTTAATAGTAAATTTAGAAGCAACAATTTTCACCATTTGTACTTATTTATAACTTCATTCTAAGAACTGTACGAGTTACGGCGGTTATCTAATCATTAATATTATTTTAGTTACATAAGTATTTCACTCAAAATATTTATGCAAACCTGTATGTTACCTAAAATAAAACACATGTTAATAACTTTTATGTCATATTTTTCTATTCAAATTATAACTGGTTATTTTATACCATTTTTTCCTTATTTACTTGAAGTAAATAGTTCAAACGAGATTCTGGTCCAGAGTTTGTTCGAGTCATAGTGTGATCAGACTGTTGTATCTTGAAGGAGACAAGTCAACAGGATTACTGCTGGATCAATAAAAACTTTACTGCAGTGGGATTGAATCTCCTTAAAAAGAGCGAGATATACGCGTCTCAGCCTGAAATTTTATTTTTCAATTGTAATTACATTTTTACCAATATTTACTTTACTGCTTATTTTACTTCATGTTTAAGGAGTAAGGTAAAGAACAAAGTTCTTTAGTAATCCATAAACAACGCACTCAAGCTAACCTTTACAGATATTAATTTGATTTGTCTGGTTTGAAGTTTATTTTCCGACTTCATGATTTGTTTTGCTGATTGTGCCTCCTAGCCACGTGTCATCTATCGGTCGAGCCTGAATGCTGCACCCAAGATGGCGAAAATCTAGTAGTATCACTAGCTTAGGCTCTGACCGCGTGCCTGTTGAAGAATGAGCTGGATCACATATCTATGTTAATTTTCACCAATACACATGCACGACCCCCAGGAGTGCTCATCCTAATCTAAAAGTAAGAAAGAAAAACATTTATACCATGATAATAGTTTATACAGATTCGGTGCATGCACTAATGTATGGTAATTTATTAGAGTTTTTCACCAAAATCGTTCCTTAAGTATGGAGATTAGTTTAATTTTTTCCTTTATGTATTATGTTGAGCACTTGCAGTCCTTTAACTATATTAAACTTGTGCAACTTTGGTACAACTAATAGAATACCCTAACGGAGCTTTTAGAATCTAACAGTAAACTCACGTGGTACGCAAAATAGATGGTTTCAAAAGTGATAATGACAAGGAATTTTATGCTTGTTTTTGCTCTCTTATTAATAATGGAGTCAATTCCTTCTCCCGAAAAAAATCTAGACATGTATATTTTTAGTCGTTCTTAAAAATTAAAAACAACTGACAAAATTTATATTTTTTGTATATATTATATATATATATATATATATATATATATATATATATATAATATATTTTTAATACATTTTTTATCTAGAGAATACTATGAAAAAAAGGCACAACTGATAACAAGATTAAAAGTATAGTTCTATATATAATATTTCTTTGGGATCCTTTTACACTACAAATACGCATATAACCCTTTCCCATATATCAATTTGAGTTTATGACTATTAGCTAGACTTCTAATGAGTCCATCCACTTACTTTTCAATTTCTTTAAATTTTAGCAAAGCTACTATCTTAAGTAGGCATAATTAATTATTCCATGCTTTTATTTCTTGAATACAAGTAATTATTTAATTTTCATGTACGAATATTACATTAATCGACGGCCATCAATACCATTCTACCTTTGGCAATTGAAATAAATAGCAGCAACAGGCAAACCAAGATTATAGTGCTTTGCAAAGGCTCTTGTGTTGAAATTCTGACGACTTTCTGGAGTATATACAGCCTCTTGACGTGATTGTCACCAAAACTAGTCGATGTATTCCCATTGTTGGATGTGGACACTCATAAGATACCATTTCATTGCCTACAAAAAAAAAACAGGAGTTGGCGTCGGACGAATTTCATCGCTAAACATCACATTAAGATAAATCAATTTAACAAAATGGTTTGCGACAGAATACAACAACAACAACAACAATAATAATAATAATGTACCCAGTGTGATTCCACGAGTGAGATCTGACGAGGTTAGAGTGTACACACAACTTACCTCTACCTGACTACTTTGTGTAAGGTAGAAAAGTTGTTTCCGTTAGACACTCGGCTCAAAAAAAACATTTTAAACTTAGATTTGTGAAATAATGAAAATATTGGAGAAAAAAAGACTATTGACAACAAAAATAATAAGATAACTAAGGTAATAAATGCCGGTAATAATAAAATTAAAGAATAAAATAATAATAAAATTACTAATAAGGAGAAGACAGATTAGCGACAGAACTCATATGTAAATATCATTTCTAATTTTATGACCAATTTTAACTTTTAGCCCTTGAGAGCCAATCTCGTTTAAATAAGTTGTAAAATCTAGGGGTGGGCATGTCGGTTCGGTTTGGTTTTACAGAAGTTCGGTTCGGTTTATTCGATTTTTTATTTATAATTTTAATAACTAAAAATGAATCGTAATAATTTCGGTTCAATTCGATTTATTTATGTTCGGTTCGATTTTAGTTGATTCGGTTTCTATTTTCTAGCCGTGGCAAATATTGTAACCAAACCATGATAGGTTAATTAACAATATAACGTGGGGGATTACATTATCTGCATTAATATGTAATACTTTTGATATCGAAGATTGTGCAGGTTGGGTCTTTCTTTAAAACTTAGTTTTGATATAATATTGTAATACTGTTGGATGAGATTCTATCATAATTAGCTAAATTACTCTTGAAGCTCTTGCCTTTTTGGCTGACAACACTTCTTATGGAAGTTAAAACTATCTAATTTGCCTGGAGTCTTGGACTGCACACCACTAAAAGTTACTCACGATCAGTAAACTTCGGTTGTTCGGTTTAACCGAAAATTGAACCCTTAAAACAGATAATCGAACCGAACACCAAACTGTTTAAATATACAAACCGCAAGCTGGTTCGATTAATTTTTCCGTTCGGTCGGTACTATACCCATCCCTGGTAAAATCAGACTCTTCTTTAAAATCGTACTCATAACAAGTGTTTCCTAATATTATATTAGTTGTAAATGGAACACTATTGCATAGAAGAATTGTTAGATGATACTTAACTTTTCTAATCATAATTTATCACTAAAATCAGATAAATGACAGTGTAGAATATTACCTGTATCCTAGATTAACAAATCTGATTTTTTTCCGGTCAAAATATACTGAAAATCATGATTAGCAATCTAGTGCGAAGGATAGACTTACCAAAGCTTACTCCTGTGGTTGCTGGGATATCAGTGACCAACCATAACAATGTTATTTAATCAGAGAGAATGTTTGAGAAATTTTATGAATTGAATAAATTTGATACTAATACTCAATTCATGAATATGTCATCTGTCTTAAATTTACTCAATATTTACGAAATTAAATGTAATAAAAAGGTTCAAACTACTTGGATGGTGGCAAAGGAACATATCATCAATTTTGGGATTGTTACACAAATAGCCAAGCAGATTCAATGTTTACTTTTTTCTAGCCGATGTACATAGATTATACATTGATTATACATAATTATACCTATATTATATATGAATTATATATATATTATACATCCTTCCACTATTTATAGTTTAAGAGATTAGTTGGACGGCTATCTGGGTTAAATTCTTCATCAATCTTTTAGT
Source organism: Nicotiana paniculata (assembly GCA_005239505.1). Classification (NCBI taxonomy): domain Eukaryota; kingdom Viridiplantae; phylum Streptophyta; class Magnoliopsida; order Solanales; family Solanaceae; genus Nicotiana; species Nicotiana paniculata. The sequence continues at coordinate 23,256 of ML342843.1, forward strand.
GGTTAGAGCTAGTCTGGTTCATGGGCCTGTCCAATCCTAGTTTGGGTTAGACAGATCTCCTTGAGCCCAGACATTACTTGATCCTATGATTGGTATGGATCATTTGCATCTATACCCGCTTTTTGTGTCACGTTTTAACTTGTGCTTGCTTTGCAAAATAAATTGCAAATGTACCCGTTTTTTCGCATAACTTCAGCATACGGGGCTGAAGTAGCAAAGGCAATCACGCAAAACTTTAGCGCCTGAAGTAGCAAGTGTGTTGAACCAAGTGTGGTGAAGTTTTTGTTTGTAATTGATGAACTTAAGCATAGTAGCTGAAGTTTTGTTCTCTATTTGCTGAAGCTTTTGTGTGCACGTCTTAATGCAAAAGCTTTTCTTTGTAATTGCTGAAGTTTTTATTTTTGTAACTGGCGAACTTCAGCTCTAGAGCTGAAGTTTTTGTTTTGTAACTGGCGAACTTCAACTCTAGAGCTGAAGTTTTTGTTTTTGTAACTGGCGAACTTCAGCTCTAGAGCTGAAGTTTTTGTTTTGTAACTGGCGAACTTCAACTCTAGAGCTGAAGTTTTTGTTTTTGTAACTGGCAAACTTCAGCTCTAGAGTTGAAGTCTATTTGCTGAAGTTTTTGTTTAACTTGTGCATGTCTTAACGTTAAGCTTTTGTTTGTAATTGCTGAAGTTTTTGTTTTTGTAACTGGCGAACTTCAGCTCTAGAGCTGAAGTTTTTGTTTTGTAAAGCTCTGATAAACATATTTATGACAATCATCCCATGAACTGAAGTTCCATAGCAGCACCAACAGTAGCAGAAGAAAGAAGAAGAAGAAGAAGAAGAAGAAGAAGAAGAAGAAGAAGAAAACGAAGGAGGAGAAGGAGGAGAAAGGGGCTGAAGTTATTTAAAAAGTGGGTATAGGTTAAATAGGGGCGACCAAATAGGGCCCCGTGCAATTTTTACGATTGGTATAGCTAGTTGGTAAAAATAGCACGAGCAAGTTTTTCGGACTAGTGATTAAAAAATAGTCAGCGTTTAAAAAGTCATTGAAAAATAGCTACCCTTGTACTATCAGAAAAGGTTTAAATATACTCATCATTATACTTTGAGTCAAAATGCTTGATCAAATGCATAGACCTTAGTCACAAATTTTTAGAATTGATGCGTATATTCGCAGATCAATTGAAAATTCACATCCATAACAACAATATTTTGGAGAAAGGAGGATATCCAAGAATTTAATCAACTTTACTAACATAGCTAGAGTATTTTTGTCTGTTATCGGGGGCGGATCCAGATTTATAGTAGTGGGTTCATCTGAATTCAATGTTTTCGACGTGAAATATGAATTTATGTATAAAAGTTCATTAAAATTGTAATAAATGGTAGATGTGAACCCGTAACGTTAAAAATATAACGGGCTCAATTCTAATAACTTAAAGCTGAATGCAAAGTTTAAATCCTGAATCCGTATATATATATATATATATATATATATATATATATATATATATATATATATATATATATATATATATATATATATATATATATATATTATTACCTGGCATAATGGAATAAAACCACTATACTAATCTGATAGCTAAATTAAACACCCTATAAAATTCTAGGTAAAGAATGAAAAAAAAAAGCTAACCAGTGTAAATACTCCTTCTGGTATGGGTTGCTCGGAGTTGGAGCGTCACGATCAACCATAACCTTCACAAACAATACCAGAAAATATATTCAGGTGCTTTGATATGACAAATATTATTCAATCAAAAATATTTTTCACAAGAAAACTATTTTTGGATGTTTGGTAACTAAAGTATTTTTTTTTGGACTTTAAGCATTGGGCTTAAAAGTCTAAGAGTGTGAATTGGGAAATGGTGGGAAATAAAATGGAGGAAAATAAAAATTTGAATCAAGTGAGCTTNAATGTATCCTCTCGCCGTCGTCGTCGCTCGCTCGGCTCGGCTTCGGCTTCGGCTTAGGCTTTGGCTTCGGCTTCAGATTTGTCAAATGATCGATAAGATTATTTTTTGGACAAAGTTTATTTAATTAATTATTTAATAATTAATTAAATGTCAGTCAGTTCATTAACGGAATTAACTGAAATCCAAAAATACTGCCTTTGCTGAACGTTGTTTTCCTTCATGAACAGACGCTTTTTCTTGAACAGACATCACACAAATTCCAATAATTGCCCATGATTTCTGAGGCATGACTTCTTTTTCCACTCACTGAAAAATCGAGAATTTCATTCTGAATACTGAATTCTACTCTCTCTCTCTCTCTCTCTCTCAATTTCGTAAGTGTGAGTTTGCTCCGTTCTTTGAGTTTGTTGGTATCCTGCAGTTTGTATTGCCACTGTTGCAGGAAGGTTATTCCGTTTCATCCTGGGAGGATTTAATCCATTACCTTGGCAACTTGTGAGGGGGTTAAAATTCCTTAAGGACACACAAGAAAATTGTGGACTCGGAATATTATTTATCGTTTATATATATTTTCTGTTTCTTCTAACAGTTCTTCTGATTTTCTGAGTTTTAACACAGAAGCGGGCGATAATAAGCTTAAGAAATTTTACTTAACGTTTCTGTGGTGAAATTTATATTGAACTGTTATATATATTTGGTTTGGAGACTAAAGCCTTGTGCTTTCTACTCCAATAATTGTTCTGTCCGGTTTAAAGTATATCAAAACTTTACCGGACTAATAAACGTACGGGTTTGAAGTATATAAAAACTTCACCATTGTTACGTGTTGTATGTTTGGTTTGGTATTCAGTTTGAAGATATCAAAACTTCACTGATTTAACAAAGTTCTGTTTGTTTCCAACTTAACAGAAACATGACGAATGAAAACCAAACTAATGGAAGTACTGCTGGAACGGGTGCTTCATCGAGTGCTGCTGCTTCGTCAAGACCAGCACATACAATGGCACTGGCACAAAAAACCCGGGAAATTTTCTGGTACAGACTTCAAGCGTTGGCAGATAAGATGTTTTTCTATCTAACTACGCTAAGCCTGAAAGGATACATCAAGGAGGATGTTCCGGTCATTGGAGAAGATACTCCTGAGGCTGAACGATTTGTGGTAATTGAAGCATGGAAACACTCTGATTTCTTATGCAGAAATTACATTTTAAGTTGCTTGGAGGATGGCTTGTATAATGTCTATAGTGTCATGGAAACTTCAAAAGAGTTATGGAACGCTCTTGAGAAAAAGTACAAGACCGAGGATGCTGGACTTAAGAAGTTCGTTGCTGCAAAATTTTTGGAGTTTAAAATGATTGACACCAGGTCGGTCATCACTCAAGTCCAAGAATTACAAGTCATCGTGCATGACCTCCTTGCTGAAGGTATGACCCGAGTCAATAATTTTATTAATAATATTGATAGTGTTATTAATTATAAATTTGTTGCTCAAGGTATGGTCATAAATAAGGGGTTTCAAGTTGCTGCCTTCATTGAAAAGTTACCTCCTTTATGGAAGGACTTTAAGAACTACTTGAAGCACAAGAGCAAAGAGATGGCACTTGAGGATCTAATTGTTCGTCTAAGGATAGAAGAAGACAACAAAAATGCTGAAAAGAATTCACATGGCTACTCGACAATAATGGGAGCTAACATTGTTGAGGAAGTACCGGGAAATAACAAGAAGAGAAAGCAGGCATCTGGACCAAAGAATTACCCGAACAAGAAGAAGTTCAAAGGTAGT
>ML342845.1:2800-50627 GCA_005239505.1 Nicotiana paniculata
TGGTATATATATATATATATATATACCAAAAGTGCACCTCTCAATAAAATACTCATGTCTATGTATTGTCGATGATCGAACGGCCCTAACCAAAAATGCATCTCTCAATATAATAATCATCTCTTCGCACTGCCGAGGATCGAACGTCCCGTACCAAATATGCATCTCTCAATATAATAATCATCTATGTGCACTGCCGAGGATCGAACGGCCCGTACCAGAAGTGCACCTCTTAATATAATAATCATGTCTATGCACTGCCGAGGATCGAAAGGCCCGTACCAAAAGTGCATTTTAAACCCGCCGTGGCGTACGACCCACTCCCATGAGAGTGGGAGAAATAAAACTCCGCTCGTGGAATGTAAATTGCGAAGTGGTCATATGCAGACATTTCACAATCAACAATCCACCCTGAATACGTCGGGAACACAACTACTCAAGTAAATGACTGATTTCTCTTTTTAAAAACCACAAAATAGTATTTAAATCCTTTTTCAAAACTCACTTGCCAAGTTTATATAATATTTAATAATACAACCTTATCCGGAAATACAATTTGCCCGCGACGGAAAATCAATTCTCTTTTTAGATGATTAAGAAAATAAACTCTAATCTTCCTAAGTCATTCGATTACAATTTCGATTATATTAGCAGTCTAATATTACAGACAGGAGCACAGGTTCAACAGGTATGGCATGCTAGTGGGTCCTAGGCTACCCGGACATGGCATAATAGTAGCTATGCACGGACTCCCGTCACCTCGTGCGTACGTAGCCCCCGCAGATAGTAACACATACTTAATTAGTTCACATAGGGGGAAAATTCCCCCTCAAAAAGTTAGAAAGGAGACTTACCTAGCTCCGAAATTCCATAACCGGCTTCCAAGCCCTTCCGATGGCTCCAAACATTGCACAACGCTCCGAAACTATCCAAACAACGACAAACCAATGAAAATATACTCTAATATTTGCAACAATTCTAAATTATATAATTTCCCAACTCCGCTCAGTGAAATGATCAAAATGCCCTCAGGCCCACGTGCCCGAAAATTCGAAATTTCTCGAAGGTAAATTCTACCCATAGATCCACTAGTTCAAATATACAATTTACTCTACATTCCATGCTCAAATTCGTGGCTAAAAATCCAAATTACCATTTTCTAGGTTTCTTTAAGATTTCCCAATTTTCTACCAAATTCCATGTCTAATCCATGTATATAATCTTGTATTTAATTCAAAAACGTGAAGAAATTACTTACATCTATTAACCACCCGGAATCCACCCGAGGCCCCCGGGACCCCGTCCAATTATACCAACCTGTTCTAAAACATAATGCGGACTTGCTCGAGGCCTCAAATCACATCAAACAACATCAAAACCACAAATCGCACCCAAATCCCAACTTTATGAACTTAGAAACTTCCAACTTCTACATCTGATGCCGAAACCTATCAAATCACGTCCGATTGACCCCAAATTTTGCGCACAAGTCATATTCGACATTACGGACCTGCTCCAACTTCCGGAATCGCATTCCGACCTCGATATCAAAACTTCCACTTTCGGTCGAATTTCTCAAAAACCTTCAAATTTCTATTCTTAGCCAAATGACTTCAAAATGACCTCCGAACATCCGAATTCACTTTCGATCGCGCTCCCAACTCCAGAATCACCATACGAAGCTATTCCCAGACTTGGAATCCCGAACGAACATCAACGACACTGAAATGCACTTCAAGCCCAAATCTATGAAAATCTTCTAAAATGCTAACTTCCATAATATACGCCGAAACGCTCCTAGGTTATCCAAAACCCATCCGGACATACGCCCAAGTCCGAAATCATCATACGAACCTGCTGGAACCTTCAAATCCTGATTCGGAGGTCGTTTACTCAAAATTCTAATCTTAGTTGATTCTTCCAACTTAAGGCTTCTGAAATGATAATTTTCTTTCCAAATCAACTCTAAACTTTCCGGAATTCAATTCCGACCACACCTACAAGTCATAATATCTGAAATGGAGCTGCTCACGGTCTGAAATCGCTGAATGACGCGCTAGAGCTCAAAACGACCGGTCGGGTCGTTACACAATGATAACAAAGTACACTGCTGAAGATGCTACTAAACAAAAGTTGGTAATTGGAAATTACTACAAGTGGGAGATGACGGAGGACAAGGACATAACTGCACAAATCAACGAATATCACAAGTTGATTGAAGATCTCAAATCTGAAGATATTGCTCTGCCCGAGCAGTTTGTCGCTGGTATGCTAATAGAAAAACTTCTCAAATCTTGGAGTGACTACAAACAACAATTGAAACACAAACACAAGCAATTGTCGCTGAAGGACTTGGTCAAACACATAATTGAAAATACCAATCGCAAGCAAGTTGTTGCTAACAAAGGAAAGGAGATTGCTACAAGAGCCAACCTTGTGGAGGACAATAAGCGGCAGAAAAAATCAAATAACATGTATGATAAAAGAAATGGTTATAATCACAAAAGCAACAATCAAACCTTCAAGAAAAAAAGCAATTGCTTTGTGTGTGGAAAATCTAGCCATCATGCTGCTCAATGCCGGAAGAGGGTTGGGAATGACAATCCCGCTAAGGCTAAAGTAAATTTAATTGAAGCCAATGCGGATGACATAATTGTTGCAGTTGTTTCCCAAGTGAACCTTGTGGCCAATGTGAAAGATTGGGTGTTAGATTCGGGTGCCACTAGGCACATATGTGCTAACAAAAAAGACATTGTGTCTTACACCCAAGTTGAGGAAGGAGAAGATGTTGTATATCTTGGTGACTCAAGGACTACTCCAGTTCTTGGAAAAGGCAAAGTTCTTCTCAAACTCACATCTGGCAAAACTGTGGCATTGAATGACGTATTGCATGTTCCTAGTATCCGAGCCAATTTGGTCTCTGTGGGATTATTAGGAAAAGTGGGGGTGAAGGTTTCTTTTGAATCTGATAAGGTCGTGTTGACCAAGCATAATAATTTTGTTGGCAAGGGTTATTATTATCATGGCTTGTTTGTACTCAATGTTATCAATGAAAATGCTAGTACTTCTGCTTACTTGATTGACTCTTTTAATTTATGGCATGCTAGACTAGAACATGTAAGTTTATCTTATATTAAGAAAATGCGTTCTGAAGGTCTTATTTCAAATATTGATAAGTATGAAGTTTGTGCAGAAGCTAAACAAACTAAGAAATCACGTGCTTCAGTATTTAAATGAATCTGAATTATTAAGTTAAATACATACTGATTTAGGAGACTTGAAACAAACTATGACTAGATGAGGGAAAAAAAAATATTATGTGACTTTTATAGACGATTTTTCTAGATATACAAAAGTTTATTTGTTGATAAATAAAGATGAAGGTTGTGATAAGTTTTTAGCTTATAAATCTGAAGTAGAAAATCAGTTGGATAAGAAAATCAAAAGAGTTAGATCTGATAGAGATGGTGAATTTATTTTATTGAATGATTATTGTGAGAAAGAAGGCATAATTCACGAGATAACTCCGCCATATTCTCCATAATCAAATGGTGTAGCGGAAAGGAAAAATAGGACCTTAAAGAAAATGATGAATAGTATGCTTGTTAGTTCTGGTGCTCCTGATAATCTTTGGGGTGAAGCCATATTATTTGCCTGTCATTTACAAAATAGGATTCCCTATAAGAAAACGGGTAAAACTCCTTATGAGTTATGGAAGGGCTATCCACCTAATTTGAAATTTGAAAGTGTGGGGCTGCCTTGCCAAAGTTATGTTGCCCGATCCTAAGAAAAGAAAAATAGGATCTAAAATATCTAATTTTATGTTTATTAGGTATGCTGAAAGCAGTGCAACATATAGATTTTTAGTAGTCAAAAGTGATGTACTTGAAAACAATACTATTGTTGAAACAAAAAGTGTTGAATTTTTTGAAAATATTTTTCCTTTAAAATTTGAGAAAATTTCTGATGCTCCTATTATTCCAAGTGATAGTATTTCACATGTTCCAATTATTCAATACGATTTTGAAAGTGAGGATCTAAGAAGAAGCAAAAGACCAAGGAAAAAAAATCTTTTGGTAATGATTTTTATACTTATCTTGTGGATAATGATCCTTTAACATATTCTGAAGCTATTTCTTCGTCTGATGCCTCATTTTGGAAAGAATCTATTGATGCAGAATTAAATTCAATTTTACAAAGTAAAACTTAGATTTAGTTGATTTACCTCCGGGAGCTAAACCCATTAGTTGTAGATGGATTTTTAAGAAGAAACTTAATCCGGATGCTTCCATTGATAAATATAAAGCTAGACTTGTTGCAAAAGGTTTTACTCAAAAGTAAAATGTTGATTATTTTAATACTTATGCTCCTGTAACTAGAATTTCCTCAATTCGTGTTTTACTTGCATTGGCTTCTATTTATAAACTTTTTATTCACCAAATGGATGTTAAAACTGCATTTTTAAATGGTGATTTGGAAGAAGAAATTTACATGGAGCAACCTGAGGGTTGTATAGTGTCTGGCCAAGAAAATAAAGTATGCAAATTGCTAAAAATTTTATATGGTCTAAAGCAAGCACCTAAACAGTGGCATGAAAAATTTAATCAAGTATTGATTAATGATGGGTTTTCATCAATTGAAGAAGATAAATGTGTTTATACAAAATGTGTAGATGGTACATGTGTTATTATTTGCCTTTATGTGGATGTCATGCTTATTTTTAGTTCTAGCCTTGATTTGGTACATAAAACCAAATTTTTCTTGTCTTCTAATTTTGAGATGAAAGACATGAGAGAAGCTAGTGTTATTTTAGGCATGAAAATTATAAGAGACGACAATAGTTTTAAGTTGACTCAAGAACATTATGTTGAAAGAATTCTTAAAAAATATGATAATTTTGATGTGGTACCTATAAACACTCCTTATAATGCATTTGATGAATTTCAGTAGACTTGATATTGCATATGTTGTGTGTAGATTGAGTAGATATACTCAAAACCCGAGTCATGATTATTGGAATGCATTACTAAGAGTAATGAAATATTTGAGAGGTACCATGAACTATGGTATTAAATATAGTGGATTTTCCACTGTATTAGAAGGATAATGTGATGCTAACTGGATCTCTGATTCAGATGAGACAAAATTCACTAGTGGTTATGTGTTCACCCTCGGTGGGGGTGTTGTGGCATGGAAATCAGCTAAACAAACAATAATAACTAGATCTACCATGGAATCTGAGTTTGTGGCATTGGAATTGGCTGGCAATGAGGTCGAGTAGTTAAAGAACCTTTTGGCAAGTATTCCACTAGGAATAAAACCGACACATTCTGTGTCGATGCATTGTGATTGACTATATGCAATAACCATTGCTAAAAATAAATCATTTAATAGGAAGAGTAGACTATCCGATTGAGACATAATGTGATAAAGCAACTGCTGGGAGATGGAATTATTTCCATAGATTATGTGAAGTCAGAAGTGAATTTGGCTGATCCTCTAACTAAACTTTTGGGAAGAAAATTAATATCTGAAACATCGAGGGGAATGAGACTTTTGTCAATTTGAGTTAAATCAACTATGATGGTAACCCAACCTATGTTATTGGAGATCCCATGAAGTAGGTTCATATGGGTAATAACAAGTCATTAGTTGATCAAAAGTGCACAATTAAATTATATCCCTTCCTATGGTGTGTGTATATATAGTGCAAGACTGCAAGGAATGAGAGAGTGAGCTATTGAACTCTTAATCTAATCCATTTCCTAATTTTAAGTGGTGTATTACGCTGCAGAATACACTTGATGGATGGACCTATATGAGTGCGGAGTGGGCCCGCTCCTATAAAATTTATGGCAAAAAATTTCTAGAGCACTCATGAAAACCAGGCGCGCGCATGGCCTACTAGCGCAAAATTGCGATAAACAACAAAGTGTGTGTGGGTATAATATGATAGACAATACACTAAACTTACAAAAGAATTCTTGGTTCATAGAAGGTTTGAACTTCACCAATTGTTCTGTAAGTTTAATCTTATTTTATCTAGGTCTGGTTCGTCCAAGAGATACCAGATTCGATGCATTATGCTCATTTGTGAAAACCCAACAAATTTATTGTCACGTCCCAAAATACCCCCTAGACGTAACTGGCACCCAGCTGACACTACCCGCTAGGCGAACCATCTCATACCATACATTTAGTATCTATTCGGAATTCAACCAAAGTATATGCAGGTTACAACGATCCAATAACTAAATACAAATAATTAATAACCCAAGTTATTTTATAAGTAGGTTTGAACAATAATAACTAAAATGGAGGAACAATACTCTAGCACAAACTCCACACTAGACCATGGAGCATCTAAGAGAATAAAAAAAAAAGATATCATATGAATAAATGATAAAGACTCTCTTTTGGAAGCCTCCACGAACAATGCGGCGACTCACCTCAATAAGCGAATCTGCTCATCAACCACTAGCTCTATCTCCCTCAACGGTATATGCATAGGGATACATGTAAGGAGTGAGTTATACGTAAATATAATCCAGTAAGATCCTCGACCCGCCACTTTAAATACCTCTGGAATAAGTGTTAGAAAATACAGACACACCACAACAAAAACGATATAGTAAATATGATAACTATATAATAACTCAATATATGTGTATCCACAGAGTTATTAAGAATTAAACAACAAGAGTACCCACTAAAGACTAATCATAATTGCAGTGAAAGAAATTTACCAACAAACCTACGAGTCTGCAACGGCACCACAATGCCTCAAATATAACAGATACACAATGCCCAAACATCATGGCGCACAACCGTCTCAAACTCAAAATCATGGCGCACAGCCGTATCAAACTCAACATCATGGCGCACAGCCGTATCAAACTCAACATCATGGCGCACAGCCGTATCAAACTCAACATCATGGCGCACAACCATATCCAACTCAACATCATGGCGCACAACCGAATCAAACTATCGAACTCAACAACTTATAAAATATTTTTTTTTCTTTTGTATTTTTCATAAAATAATATATTTGCGGTTGGTCTAAGACCACCGATTCTGTCAAGCGCTCGCTTGTCCCAACACATGGACCAGGCAGAAAAAACACGTTTGTAAAACAGGTTTTAGAAAAGCAAGTACCAAAACTTAAAGTCTCACTTACCTCGCTAATGAAAAGTCCCTTAACCTTGAAACGTTGAAAACACCAAATCAAATGGTCTCCACCGATCTTAATCTCAAGGCGGTTGCTGAAATTTCAATTCGAAAGACTGATGCCTCTCGCTACTGGACGAACAAGGCAACCAAAGCAGTAACTTTTCTTTAATTATCAATCCCTTCCTTAATGATTTCACGACTAAAAATAACATAATAATCTCTCCATTTTTTCCTTGGAAGTGCGCCGTTGTTAATCTTTTGAAACTCCTTCTCTGTTTGTGTTCTCTTGTTAAATAAACAACGACATCCCCTCGTCACCTTAGGCTTCTTAACATTGCTAGCAAAGGAATAATGGGTATGGCCCACTTTTAAACCTTTAGGAATTACTCAAAATTTATTATATAACCAACCAAATGTGTAAATTATAAGTTTGACCTCTAGCCAATTAAATATTTATTTATCTAATACTTAATATTATATACATAGGCTATTAACGTACGAAACCCTAATTAGGACAATAACTCAGTAGTCCTTACCGATGACTCAAATTCTATTCCGAATATTATAGTTCTAAAAAAATAATAAAAATTACGGGGCATCACATTTATTTTATAATATTATAATATTCTTTTTGAGATATGTGGGGGATTGATAGAAAAATAATTTTGGTATCACAAAATGAAATACTTCAAAACTATGTCTAGATTCATTTCTTACTATGAGTCATTATTATAGTAATTATTTTAAATATATTTGTGATAGAAAATTAGTTTAATTTTATAGTTAATTGGAACAAAATTAATTTTGTTATTGAATGAGTTTTGAACAGTTACTTTTGGTTACAAAATATTAACTTCTGTTACATTAATAGCCTTAAAGCCTTAATGGCTTATGATTTGAACGTTTAAGCTTTTGAAGAGCCTTTATGGCTTAGACATTTTGATCAGACGGGGCATTTCAATTTTTGGACTATATAAGTCTTTTGTGTGGTCACTTTGTAAAAGAACAGAATAAAGTTAAAACTTTCTTCTTTTTCCTTTTGTGGGGGTTTTCTTTTATACAATTTTTGTTGTTTCTGTTCCTAGTTATACTAGAAGAACTTGTTGAATTCTGAGGAATACACCTAAAATATTCATCTCGATGTGGACGAAATATTCTTAAGAATAATGTTTTTGACATGCCTCAAACTAAACCTTTTTATTATCCATAATCCTCTAATTTTTCCAACAGTTAATACTTATAATAGAAAGCCAAAAATTCTTTTGTAGTCCCTTTTTTTTCCTTATGTTTTTTGTCTTTTATGAAAAATAAAAGTCCCTCGTTGAATAAGAAAAACTTCTTTGTTCTCTTTGTATTGATACCAACTTGTCACGGACCCCAAATCACAATTGATCGTGATAGCGCCTATCGTGATACTAGGCTAGCCAATTTACTAAAAATAATAAATAATTTTCCATTTAATACATCAAATAACCGAATTATTTTATAATAATTCTGTTTCTTAAGCATTTCAAAAAAAAAATGATTAGAACATCTGTGAACTCAGTCATGTTTACCACTTGTTGTTATTTTCACTGTTATCACACTGTTTTGAAACTCTGAGAAGTACTTTGGGTTGGGTCCCGTGAGTTGAGATGCATTGCCCGAATGGCTTGTGAGGATGACTGAGTGAGGCCGAGAGCCGAGTATGCGAGGATAGTTATGGATCGGGTTGCACGCCGCAACAGGTGCGGGTTCGCAGGTGCGAATAATTGTCCGCAGGTACGGATTAACTGGGCAGAACAGTATAAATAGGTGTCTCCGCGAATATTTTGTCATTTCTTCGATTGTTGCATGCGGGTTGGGCTTGTTTGAGAGCAAATTGAAGGGGAAATTCGACGGTCTTCAGTGGAGATAAGTTCCCGGATTATAAAACTCGTTTCTATGTTATTTTGTAATGGATTAGGCTTGTAATTTGAAGAATTAAAGTGGAAAAAGTTAGAAAAAATAGGGAGGAAATTTGGAAATTCTTTTGGTGATTTGAGTGGGCAATTATGGTCCGATTGTGGAGTTTTTGGCATGTATAGAATCGTGGGAGGATGAGGATTCTAGTGATGTAAATTTTATTGAATTCCGAGATGTGAGCCCGGGGCTCGAATTTGGCCGAATTTCGAGAATTGTGTTAAAATTTATATCTTTCGATTGGGTTTTGTTCCGTTAGCGTATATTGATGATGTTAATCTGATTTTGGTTAGATTCGGAGCATTTGGGGGCCAATTCGAGGGGCAAGCGCATCACGGAGTAGCTTTTGAGTTGTTTTGAGGTAAGTAACAATTGTAACTCTAAACCTGAGGGTATGACACCCCGTTATTTGATATTGTGTTGATAAATGAAGTGACGCACACGCTAGGTGACGAGCGTGGGGGCGTGCACCGATAGAGATTGTGACTTGGTCCGTCTCGTAGCGACTATTAAGCCGCGTATTCGATTTGAAACCTTACGACATCCTATCTTTCAGAAGTTTATACTTGTTATGGGCTATGAGTCATATTTGGGACCTTGTGCCGATCTGTTTTGACCCTCAGGGGTATTTTCCATGTTTGGGGCCTTGTGCCGACCTGTTTAGACCCTCAGGGGGTACTTTTACACTATTCTACCACTATTCTGTTAGAACAATTGTGAACTCAGTTATGTTTCCTACTTGTTGTTATTTTCAATGTTATCACACTGCTTTGAAAACCCTGAAAAGATATTTTGGGTTGACTCTCGTGAGTTGAGATGAATTACCCAAGGGGCTTATATTTTATGAAAATATTATTTTCACTCTTCTTTACACTGAGCCTCTTTTGATAAATATTGGATAAATGTTTTATACGAGATTTCTAAATGGAATCGGAGTTTTATGAAATACTCGGAAATGTAAATTCCTGACTTGATTTACTTATTTTCACAGTCACTTATTATATGGATTTACATGATTTATAAATGCTCGTCACTACACTCAAGTTTTTAGTTACTCTGATTATTTACTGAGTTGGCGTATTCACGTTACTCCCTGCACTTCTGTGTGCAAATCCAGGTACCGGGCCATCTCACTAGTTGATTTCCGAACGAGCTGGGAATTGTTCGAGGATTGAGGTAGCTTTTATTGGACTTGTAAATAACTAATAAAAGAGAGTAATCTCGTGCACGGCTTTCATTTTGTTGAAATAATTTTTACATCTTTGAACTTATCAGAAAAGTGTCTAAATACATGCTTATAGAATATATCCGCGTTCTTTCTCCTTAAATAAATTCTATAACAACTGCTTTTAATTCTTCATAACAGATACAAATTAATTTCTGTAACTTATTGCTTTAATTCCTTTTTTGTAACAGTCTAGCAGCTTATATATCCTATAAAACCAGTCCTTTGGTGAATTATCAGACATACCAGCACACAGAAAATATACCTATTGTCTCTCTAAAGTCGTTCTTTTCAACTCTATTTCTAGGCAATTATATTTGTACAAATTCCAAACTTACAACCACGAGCGTACGTGTTTGGGAATCTTGTAAAACCTTAGGGATCTTAACGATTTGCATCTCAATCGGGTCGAAGTTGCTTTCAAAGCGGTGGCTTGCCACGACACAATATTTGTCCAATAAGTTGTTTCTGTTTCTATTGTTCTTAATCAATATTATCAGATATTTATTCCTTTGAGCTAAGATATTCCAACTTTTGATCTTCCAAATACTGACTTGGGGAGATAAAAAGCAAAGCCAAATAGGGTAATGTTTGTTGTTTTTGCCATGTTTATTTGCTATTATTGTCTATGAGAAAAATGCCAACCTGTTTCTTGAAATTTTGCCTACACTTCCCACTTCCCAGCCAGGAGAATGGGCTGTAATCGTTACCCGACAAAATGAGTAGTAGTTTTGTTTTGTTCGTTGATTAATTAAGGTGGTCGTAACATAATTAAACAGATTGGTTACCTGATTAGAAGCTTACATTTCTCCTAATTATTATATTTGACTATCAGCATGTGAAATGATAGTCACAGCTCAAGAATGAGGAAACTGATCCCTACAATTACTCTACCTAATCACTACTACCTTAATTAATCATTTCCCGCTGTATGGCTAATCCATTATATATTATTGGCAGCTAATTTAAGATGCATAAACATATCATTATATTAATTTCAACTCCAACAACGTATATTTGAATTTCAAAAAATAAATAAAATGCATATATTATACTTGTACTTATTGTCAAACAAGAATGCAGCATGTAGAAAATTTCCACTTCACCAGTTTAAAATTCTAGATCTACATCAAATAGAACCTCACTAAACGTTTGGCTTATTGGTCTATGAAAATATTATCAATTTTATTATTGTATGGGGAGCAAAATATAAATTAATACGGAATTCGGTAAGGGTTTCAGAAAATATTGAGAAAGGCCACCAACAACAATTAATAAAAAAAAAAATACTACGAGTTGAACTAAGATTCTTCTTCCTGTAATCTTTGGTTCTAGACACTATCGTACCAAACTAACAACACCTAAGCAACTTGACATTGAAAGCTTAGGGTTAGATGAGACTTTGCCATAGGGAACAAAATTAGTTGATATATATAATTACTTTAAAAAAATAAGAAATTTTTGTGCAAAACTACGGTAAGATATATATCATCTCGTAAACACGCTATTTAACTCAACATAGAGGAAAATCAAGCAAGAGCTTTTGATGATAATAGTGAACATAAATTTAATTAAGCGTGCTATTCTCCAATAGCCAATAGTTAAGGTGATGTTTTTGTTTTAAATCTCTTTCTAAAATTTTGAAAAATTATTAATTAAGACGACACAGAAAAATTAACATGACCTCAGCGCGCGCGCGTACACACACATATATATACACTGGTATGGACAACTCATGTTGAGCATGGGCCCAATAACGTTGCTAAACAATAGAGTATAGTTATAAAGAAAGAAGAGGAATTTTTATAGAGCATATAGAAAAATAGAATGCTTTCGTTGAGAGTTGAACTCAAGACCTCCGCTTACTACGCAGGTGGTCTAACCAACTAAGTTCAGTTCGTAGTAATTGTCTCTTGTGTTCAATACTACTAATGAATTTGCTATAAAGATTAAATATAACTACGAATGATAATTTCTGAAAGTATAATTTTAATGATAAATATAATGTATATGATTGTTGTGTCGTGTGAATTTTTTAATTCATATATTTGTTGGTACCAACTATTACCCGAAAAATAAATTAAAAAAGGAATTTGTTTCATTATCATGTTGGCCAAATAGCATGAGTGATTTCTACCTAATTTATATGTTCTGGCAATATTTATAACAAACATCAGTACCTAACAATGACGATAGCATTAACAAAATCAAGCACTTTAATGTTTAGATCTCATCATAAGTCCTGATAAGTAAAATTAACATGCTATACCCTTTTCTATTTGTCGTTACCAAAAACCTTTTTGAAAATACTTGGAATACATTTTCATATACGGTTGATTTATACATCGTTTACTCTTTGTGCTTTTACTTGAATTTAAAGTGATCATCTTTATAAAATTATTCCTTAGATCATAATAACTGAAATATCACTGTTCAAATTGAACAAAAAAGTTAGAACAATGAGAATAATTGCCAGTACAAATATGGATGCAAGAACTTAGTGATAATTGTTCTCCAATTAAGATGGACTCCTCTTTGAAATATATGCTCCTTCCTTGATTTTTTTCGGTATCTAAATTTCAAGCAAATTGAGATATTAGAGAAGGATGACATTTTCCGGAAATACATTTTTTTCTTTTCTTTTTAGCTTTTGATCATTTTAAATATTAGTTAACCATGTCATAAACCTTTACACAAAAATGAGATTTAGATAATAAAAGTAATTTCTAAAAAAATCTTTGTTTTACCCTTCTTCTTTTTTTAAGTTTTGATCATCCAAAATTTCAATTAACTCTAAATCCTGAATGTTAAGCGAAGAAGATATTATGGGGGAATTCTAATTTATATGTTATTTGTACTTTCTCTAATTTTACTTAGAATCTTTAGATTATTGGAGTTGACAAGTTTATTCTAACATCAAATAGAACAAAAAATTTACATTTTTGTCTATGTAAGGTTGGTTGCCTAAATTTTTGTTTACCAAAGCCTTACTATCTTTTTCGAGTTTATGATAATAACCAAGAGAGAGAATGAGTGACTTCTTACTAGATAATCGATCAGGAAACCAAAACCCAAATCCCACCAAAACCTCCTGACATAATCACAAACTCAGTCCCATCTGCATCATCCTAAAAAGATAAACTACTGAAAGATGAATTCGTTATTACCAATACATACTCAATGGATAGGACCTCGACAATTCCAATGGAGATTCAATCATCGGAGCCGGAAGCAACTAAGTTAGGGAATTGTCACAAAAGGTGAGACAAATAACTCTAACAGAGGATGAAAGGCAACGCATTTACAATCCCTGGAGATATTCAGTCAATATAAAGCTCATGGGGAAGCGCCTCATGCATCATTATCTCAAACAAAAAATACCAGATTTGTGGAAGCCAAATGAGATTTTTTCATACCTTGGAGAAGATTACTATACTGTCAAGATTGATAAAGAAGAAAATATGACCGAGATGCTTCAAAATGGACCTTGGTTTATAAATGATTTTTTCTTATCAGTATAAAAATGTGTGCCAAATTTCGTAGTTAAGAAAGCACAACAAAGTTATACTGCAGTATGGGTACATCTTCCACAACTTTCCACAGAATTTTACGACGGAATTATCCTAACAAGAATTGAAAACAATATTGGAAAATTACTTAAAGTAGACACATGTACATCAACCACACTAAGGGGAAGATACGCAAGGCTGTGTGTGGAACTGCCACTGGAGCAGCCAGTACAAAATCATATACTGGTTGGACATCACATGCAATCTATCCTATACGAGGGAGAAAATATACTCTGCAAAGCCTGCGGAAGGATAGGGCATACATTCCATAATTTTTCCTACTCTAATCAACCAATCAACCAAAGGGGAGAATAACCGCTATTGGAGATATCTCAACCCGTGCAAGTAGAAGCTCAAGAGTGGCAGACGGTTTCCTTCCCCCAAAAAAGCAAGGTTAGAATGTCCAAGCACTCCAATAATATTGCAAGCTCATCAAAGACCCCAGGTATTAATGTACGCATGTTTGACGCTTCTACTAGTAAGTACCTCAACATACAACATTTGAAATATGTCAACAAACTACACCTTGAAGACTCCATCGATGACTCCAAAAAATCCCATCCCACAACACCTATTAACAACCAAAATAATTACAAAGCTATTATTGAAAAATCACTTCAAGATGAGAGGAGCAGTATTGACAAGCTACAAGAAGAGCACATGATTTTGAAAAAAGAAAAGAAAATGATAATAGTAAAACCTCTAAACACATGCATGAACCAAAAATTACGGATACTACAAGTGTCAATAACATGGCAAAAAATGCTTGCTACACTAATAACATTAGTTCCACGCTTAACCATAAAAAAATCATAAACACTTTCGTAACCACCAACCAGACACACCAAGAGTACTTCAATTACCCTACTAATAATGATAACTCTATTACCATGGGATTAACCAATAATAATCAACATGCAAAACACTCTCGTTCCAACCAACCAAAAAAGAGAACACATGAAAGATAATACTGGCTAAGTGGCGCGCGGGCCATATCCATGCAAGATTTGGATAACCCTTACGCTATCCCCCTCAAATCCCATGCAAATAGATTCCATCATTACAATCTCTCCCAATCTCATAGACAATAGCTCCAATATAAAACAGAAAAACACCAAAATTCTTAGAGTGACATTGGCACTAAGGAGGAGGTACATGTTCATCCAACTTTGCCACTTATCTCGCCAACAAACCATGAACAATATTTCACCCCTACCTCCTCACTTTTCCTCAAATCCAGTGATATATGCCCAGCCACCAAAACTACCGAATCACCAACCCCAATCATGGGTGGAGTTAGGTCTCTTGGGCCATGCAATCTTATTCAATCTAGAGATCAATGGCCAAGAATCCATACTGATAATCCAAAACACTCACTATCTTGCACAACTAATCTCGAGGGAACAAACCTAGCAATGAACAACTATAAATCAAATATGGATGAACAACATCCTCCAACCACTTTCACCCTCAATAAACTAAAACCTAGTTCACACATGCAACACATGTGGAATATACCAAGCAGCTCCAATCAACAGATTCCACAAAACCCACCACTAAACCTCTCATTCTTTGCACCGGAGGAACTAACACTAATGAATAGAGTATTCAACCAATGGACTGCACAACACAGGGAAAACCAACTGATGGCACCACAGGCAGACCCAATGGAAGATCAAGTTCCACCACCAAACATGCAAAATCAGGAAGGAATGCAGGAGGAAGAGGAGGAGGAGGACATCATGTCACACTTGGGGGAACCATTAGTGGCATTTTCAAGCCTAAGCGAGGTCAAAATACTAATATTCAAGATGAGACTAGACGGAAAATCTATCTTCAGCTGCCTAGTGACACTCTTCAAGTGCTCACTCGACATAAGGCCTTCACATGACCCTACAGTGGGGAAGAATGCGGAGATATTGGTGCCATCCCTAAGGAGAAATCTCAAATACAACCTAATCATTAACCCGATGATGAACCAATCAAATAATATTATAATGTGGAATGTTAGAGGTGCTAATAACGACAACTATAGGAGGAACTTTAGAGAGCTCATGGACACCCATAGGCCATGCCTAGTTGCTCTATTGGAAACCAAAATGGTAAGTCACACACCTATTTTGGTGGCTTTCTACTTCACTAAGATGATTGAAGTACCCGCTGTTGGCCAAGATGGTGGCTTAGTTATCTTATGGAACTGTGACATGGTGACCATCAACAACTTCACTAGAAGGGGGTAGGAAATTCATGCAATGATTGAGGTAAAACCCAAAAATTTTAGTAGCTTTTTAGTGCAATTTATGCTAGTAATGACATACTAGACATGAATATTTTATGGGATAACTTAAACATGTTAGCAATCATTATAAAGATCCTTGGATGATTGGTGGTGATTTTAACGAAATAATTGACTCGAGAGATAAATTTGGCGGTAGACATATAAATCAAAGACGAGCCAGTTCTCTTATTAACTGCCTGAATTAGTGTAACCTAGTAGACCTAGGGTTCAAGGGATGTAAATATACTTGGTCTAACCACCGTAGGAAGAAAAATGGTTTAATCATGGAAAGAATGGCAGAGTTTATTTGAATGTGATGCTTTTCCTAATGTTACTATAACTCACCTCCCCAAAACTCATTCGGGTCATAACCCCATCCTTATCAACCTTAATAATAAAATTTACACCAATCAAGACAAACCCTTTAGAATAGAAACATTTTGGTATTCTCATCCTGACTTTGCTAATCTTGTATCATATAGTTGGAAAATAGGGATTTATTAGGTGGCACAAACTTCTTCAAAGATAATGTTATAGAATGGAAAAAGAATACTTTTGGCAATATTTTCTTGAGAAAAAAATCCTTGCAAGACTCAATGGAATCCAAAATTCTTCAAGTTATGCCACTAGTAACTACCTTAGTGAACTTGAACAAACGCTTATTGATGAATATAATAACATACCGAAACAGAAGGAAGACTATTGAAAATTAAAGTTTAGGGTAACTTGGATAAACGATGGCGATACAAATACAGATTTTTTTCATATTAAGACAACCAACAGAAGAAGGAAGAACAATATTTTTTTCTTCAAAGATGATAATGAGAATTTTGTAGATAATCATATTTCTCTAATGAACCATACAAGGAATTATTTCTTAAACATTTTCACAACCTCTCGTGCTAAAACTGATTGGTCAATTATCAAACATGACAAGGAAAACTTTCATAATACTGACCTCTCAAGCCTTGACGATCCTTCAAGAAATCATGACATAAGGAATGCAATCTTCTCCTTTAGATCATACAAAGTTCCAGGCCCGAATGGTTTTCACCCTTTCTTCTTTCAAAAATATTGGCACATTGTGTAGGAAGTAAGGTCATAAATTAGTGCCAAATTTTTTAAAAACGAAAACAATGCCACCAGACATCAATAACACTTACATGTGCCTAATCCCCAAATTTAATAATGCAAAAAATCTTAAGAATTTTCGGCCTATAAGCCTATGTAACACCATCTATAAGGTTATAACAAAAATCATTGTCAATCGAATCAAGCCTTTTCTACACCAACTCATCAACCCACAACAATCTAGCTTCCTAAAAAAATAGGCGGGCTAGTGATAATGTAATCATCATACAAGAGGTCATGAAGAAGTTTAATTCATCAACGGGCAGTCCTAGCTTAATCCTTCAGATTGATTTGGAGAAGGCTTTCGATAAGTTAGATGATCTTACATTTATAGAGCTTTAAATTTCTTTAAATTCCCACCTAATATTTCTTCTCTAATTATTAGCTGCATCACAACTAGTACTATATCCACATAGTAAACCGAAACAAAACAAAAGAATTCACCCCTACAAGGGGCATAAGTCAGGGCGACCCTATGTCCCAGTACCTGTTCATCTTATGCATGGATATACTCTCAAAATCTTATTGAAAATCAAGTAGACACCAGGAACTGGGATCCTATTAAATTAAACCCTAGAAGCTCTGCCCTATCTCATCTATTCTTTGCAGATGATTTAACTCTAATGGGGTAGGAAAATGAAAAAACAATTCACACAATTTGGTGGAGCATGGAGAGTTTTTGTAACTATTCTGGGCTGAATATCAATAGAGAAAAATCGCAACTAATTGTCTCCAAAAATTGTAAAGTTTCAACCAAAAACTTATTGACCAATTCCTTTGATATAAAAATTAGTAATAATTTTGGGATATATCTAGGCTTCCCAATACTTAATAATAATCCCATGCACAATGATTATCAATTCTTGATTGATAAAATGAGAGCATGGTTAAACAACTGGAATGCTAGGTGGCTAAGCATGGTTGGTAAAAGTACCGTAGTATCCTCTACCCTCAACACCATTCCAAATCACCTCATGCAGATATCCTTCCTACCTAATAAAACACTGACAATAATCGATAAAATACGAAGGGATTTCTTATGGGTTACTACTGCGGAGAAGAAAATTCTTCACTTAATTAAGCGGGACACAATTACCAGAACAAAAGATCATGGTCGGTTAGGTATTAGAAAATCTAATTCTAAAAACTTAGCCTCTATTAACCAGCCCGACATGGAGAATCCTTAACAACCCATTATCTCTTTGGGCAAAAGTTTTAATTGGTAAATACGGAAAAACAAAAAGCACTAAGATTGGTTCAACACTTGGAATAGTCTCTTAAAAGGTTAGTCCTTTTGCAACAAGGGCATTAGGTGGACAGTAAATCAATACTCTGATTTAAACATTTGGGACACAAATTGGATCCCAGATGTTACTAACCTTAGGAGTAATATAACTGGCCTATTAACAATGAAAGAGAGAAACTTGAGAATTAAGGAAATCTATGATAAAGGAATATGGGATATGGGAAAAATTTATTTTGACCTCCCAGAAAAATTAGAAATAACATTAATTTCCTAACCCCAAACAAGTCTGTTAGAACTCCCAATAATCCCATAAGGAGTATAAGTTCAGGTGGCGTATTTACTACAAGTTCTTGCTACAAGATAATTGACGATCAGGAACCTTGAAATCATAACTTCAGTTGGATATGGGACTTAAAATTCCCCAATAAAATAAAGTTCTTTATATGGAAATGCAACCACAACAGACTTTCAAGCATGGCTTACCTTAGTAAAATTGTTACTAATTTTGATTCTAACTCCCAGTATGCAAGAACATAAATGAGACAATAACCCACATTTTATGGGAATGTGACATTGAAAAATCCTATTGGGAATTAATGTGATGAAATATAACTCCTCAAACTTCTACGACACACTGGGTTGATAGGCTAAAAAATGCCAACATCACCGTAAAAAACAAGTATGTAACATGGGAAGAACTTCTTCCCATTCACCCTGTGGACTATATGGAACAATAGAAACCATAATAACCAAAATAATATTAATAACCATATTAATATAAAAATTATTATTGAACAAGCTATAGAGTAAAACCTCTTAGCATCTAATCCTACTACTAATAACTTTAAAAAAACATTAGCATCAACTGGCAGATCCCTCCTAAAGGTTGGCACAAAATCAATACTGATGTTGCTTTCAAAAGTAATAGACTACATGGAGAAATAAGCGGTTACATCCAAAACAGCAAGTTCCAACGGGTAATGCCATACCACAAGAAAACACATGCAGCGATATCAATACAAGTAGAACTACAAGAACTACAACAACATTTCAAGTCATTATCAGGGAAAAAATAATCTCGGTCGCAGTGGAGACAGACGTAACGGAGATTATACAATTTCTTAATGACGATTACCCAAGTTAAAATGATTTAATCAATGATTGCAGGTGGTTAATGAAGAATCCAAGGCAAATGAGGGAGATCGTGGTGAAACATAACTTTCGCGAAGCAAATAGTGTGGCACATTTGTTGGCAAAAGAAGCTCTTATGCAGCCTAGGTATAATAAATTGTGTAGTTTTGTTTCACCTCCTGAATCGGTGATAGATGCCTATCACAAAGATCAAGAAGGTTTTGTTTGTGTAAGGAAAGTTCGAATATTTTGTGTTGTAAGTTGGCTGCTGATAAGTGTGGATTTTGACTACTTATTAGCGCCTTTTAGCTTTTGTTCTAGTCCAAAAGAGTTTAATTAAGATCCCGAAAAATGATAAAATGTGCTAAATTGCAGGAATATTGGAAGATGGACTCCCGAGATGAAATCCAACTCAAAAAAGAGTAATCTAAACTCAAGGCCATAAAAGGCACAGAAGCTAACAAGTGCAGACCGCAGAATAACATCTGCGCCCGCAAATGATGAAGGAAAGGCCAACAGACCTTTATGCAAAGTGTGGTCCGCACATGAATTGTGCAGTCGCAAAAGGCTGGGCTAGGAGCAAAATTCAAAGAATGTGCATTCCAAGTCCCTCAGAAGTGCGGACCACATAGAAATTGTACGACCGCAGAAGAAGTGCTACGCGGCCGCAAATATAAAAGTTCGGACCGCAGAAGAGCAAGATGCGACCACAATTACAAATCAGCGGACTGCAGAAAGAATGCATCGCGGCCGCAGATCAGTTGAAGAAATCTGCGGACCGCACATGTAATTGTGCGGTCTCAGAGCCTCCCGAAGGACATTTTTGTCCTAAATTTCCAGCGCTATATAAATAGACGAGTTTCACAATTTTAGGTCAACTTTTGAAATCAACAACTACAATAGTCGTTTCATGTGAAGGCATGTGGAAGCATGTGAAAGTGGGACCCGGATGGTTTGGAAGGATGTGGAATTTTGTCTTGGCATGGGTAGATGATTTTTTAGGGTTTTTGGTAGGTAATGTAGGGTTATGGTGAGATTAACAGGGATGATTATCTTCTGTTGATTTTCTTGGTTTGTCTTCTAGGCATCTTTTCAAAGATTTTGTGTAGTAGCGCCTGGAACTTGGCGGTTCTTCTTCGCTATGTTCCTTCTCCTTTGGATTGAGGGATGTGATCCGCAACCTTAACCTGGAGATGTCTTGAGTGATTTTTTCCCGGATGATTTCATACAGAGTTTGATATTTCTTTGCTTCTTCTCGGACTTTTTTCCCAGTGAGGATGAGTGTTGGTATAATTCTAGCTTGCCCAATCTTTTGGCCATATTTCTCTCGGGATGCACCTGTTTTGCTGGAAGATAATTCTTTGTGCTTCACTATATTCCTTTTCCATGGATAAAAATGGACACGGGAAATTTTCACCAGAATGACGACTCTGCTTGTGCCTGGACTTTTCCGTTAATAATCTTCACTGGACTGTGAAACATGAATACCTTTGCTTTGTAGGAATCGTTGAAATATTTTATCCAATATCTCCTAGTATTGAACCATAGTAAAAATACTTTAAGAGTTGGTTCAATGTTGTCAAAATCTTTGAAGACGTTGCACTTGAATTCCATGAAAATATAGTATTGATGGCATAGGTACCAGAAAAACCATAATCCAGCCCCTTTGTAGGAAAACTTTTGCGACTATAAGCAAATTAACTATTAGTGTAGCTTGGCAATAGCCAGCCCTTTTTGTAGGAAAATTTTCGTATCTATGACATAATTTGCTTTCTTGGAGTCTCTTGCTCTGTTCTTTGTACTGTGGTATCAGAGCCAACCCATCCTTTTGGAGGGAGGAACAATTTACTAAATATGTCTGAGTCGTTTCCATCACCCTCTTCCCTTGCAAAAATGAATATGTCTCCCACTCTATGTAAAACCTTGTCCAAAAAATATGATTACCTCTATGAAGTTGATATCTTACCCGATGAACAAAAAGTATCTTCCACTGAACTTCCCCTCATAAACCCTTACTCAGCTTTTGCCAAAAAATCATTTGCACCATGGACCCAAATCCGTTCCTTAGTCCAACACAAACCAAAAGGAGTCAAAGAATATGTTGCTGCCTCAAAACTTGACCAACATCCTATTCTTGCTACTCNAACCAAAAGGAGTCAAAGAATATGTTGCTGCCTCAAAACTTGACCAGCATCCTATTCTTGCCACTCGAGAGGAACAATTTATTACCCTCCAAAATTCAGATGATTTTCCTAGACAATAGAGAGATCATGATTTTACCCATATTCATTTTGGTGCTATCCGAATTTCTCTCACTTATCATGGAAGAAAAGGTCAACCTGTTGTTGCTCGACTCTCTTCTAGATACAAGATACTTGGAGTACCAACGTGCAAATTTGGGTACTGCAGAAGTTACCTTGAATGCAGGGACTGTCTTCATAACTATCTTTCCAAATTTCAACATGTCCCTTTTTGACCCATACTTAACTGAAGCACTAAAAATCCAAGCCCAAATTCAAGGTGCCCCACACGTAAAAGATTCTATAAAGCCACTGTTCATCACCAAATGGCGTGGAGGGTCCAAAATCATGCCATGGATCTATGCCTTCCCGGAGGAGAAAATGCTTTACTCTTGAATATTGATGCTACCAAAGGAAATACCATGTGCACCCAAATACCCAAACAAAATTCCAGAGACGAGCTTGTCAAAATTCTTCCCGATTCCTGGATTACAAATTATGAAAGGTTAAGGGAACCAGAAGAACCTCTACAATCTGGTGAACAAACTTTTACCAAAAGAAATGACAAAACCGTTTCCATAAGCTTTGACCATTCCCATCTCAAAAAACCCAATAAAACCATCTTTTCTTTCCAAATGATCCAACCCAAAGACACAAACCCTGACCCTGACCCTGAAAGAGAACCCTTCTGGAATTTACAAACTATCATGGAAGAACATGACTGGTGTAAACATTTCGACAAAGACGGCAAAACAGTTTGGTGGTTCAAATGCCCCTTTACGGGACACTACCCTTGGGATCTCGGCTGCGACTGCCAAGACTGTTTTGAAGATCCAAGTGGAGAATATGATGAACACCACCTGCGTCATTGGGAAAGATTTAGCCTCAACAAGGCTAAACGAAAATCCAAGAAAAAGGGGAAAACTATTAAAAAGCAATTTCGAGCCATATATGAAAATAAAGACTCTTCAATTGGCTCATTAAGCCGTCCAGGTAAATATGAATTTCTTGTGAGTTACAAACCCCAAGAATGGCCAAAATTACCAGAAAAAATCACTCCAAGCTGGGAAGATAGTGAAACCACCCCAAAACCCAAACCACCATCAGCTCATAACCCAGAATCCAAAAATCCACCTGAACCTAAAACTCCATCAACCCAAAAGTCCACACACCCACAAATATTCATGTTGAGCCCTTCAAGTTCCAGCCATACCCAAGATTTTCCTCCACTCCAACCTTTTGAAAAAGAGGGTATCAACCATGCTCTAAAAATCCCCAAGAAAAACATAGTACTACCTTCTGGAGAAAAACCCCCAACAAGTGACATCGAGGCAACAATGAACTGACAATCAGAAAATTCCATCTGCCAAAACAAAGTGCTCAACAATATTGGCAACACCATAAAAAATGTGTCCCATACACAAAACAAGTTAATGAGCAAAGTGGAAACAATTGAGAAAAAGGTGGAGCAGACATCGTCTCAGCATGTACGACTAATCAAAGCCTTGGAGCTAAAATTGGAAAATTTACAATATGAGATTTGTTCGCCGGGAACTTCACTTTTCCAGTTCTTCCAACAACAACAAAATGAGACGATTTCAATCAAGGAACAAATCAAACTTTTAAGAAATGACCGCTTTGAGTCACAAAACCCCCCACTTTTCCCTTCAAAATCAACCTTCTTCCCCATGTCAACACAAGCATATTCCCCACCAAAATTGGACAAAACCTTTTCTACCTTTCCTACCACCTCACAGAATCCTATCTCTTTCACCCAACCTTTAAAAGAAGAACCTGAATTCGATATTGCAAAAATGGTTTGGGAAAGTAAAGATGCTCTTGCAGCAAAGAAACAAACGAAGAAAAGGCGAGACCAAGGAGAAAGTTCAAAAGGGTCCAACCCCGAAAGTCTGACGATTTCTGATCAGAAGACTCCGGACCTCTATGTCTCCCAGCCAAGAACCATGTAAAAAGAAGATACCACATGGTCAGAATCTCTAAATTCGTTAGACGATGATACAATGGAGGATAACTCTCAATCAATCAATGAATCCACAACAAACTCTCCCGACGAAGACGATCCCCCAATATTTATGAACCAACGAAGAGACCCAGAAATATCTAAAGTAGAGGAGGATCAAGAAGGCATGACAGATGAACCAATCCCAGAAAGAAGACATGAACCAATGGCGTCAAAACCAGTTGGAACTGGCTTCCACACTTTCACCTTAGATGACGTCAAGGTTTTAAAATGGCCTCAAAGGATCCAAGACTTCTATACTTGGATGGTGACCAAAAAGTTTGTGGAACGAGAAAAGTATATCATCCTGTCAGAACTAACTTCACGATTCTCAGGAATCCTCAGAGATTGGTGGAATTCACTTGGGATTCAAGACAAAAATATTTTTCTTACATCCCATGATTTTGCCTTCAACATCAGAGTCCTACATGAAGTTTTCTGCGGAGATACTGGCCAAAGACAAGAGAAAATGCGAAGACATCTCTTCGAGATGAAGTGTGTGTCATTCGACAGAAATGACATTGACATGCATTTTCACAAAATGGCAAAGATATACTTTGAAATCGGCGAAGACATCAACCTGAAGCAAGCCTTTGTTTCTTCCCTTCCAAAGATGTTGGCAAGCCGAACCATGACCATCATTAAGGAAATGTTTCAATCAATAACAATCCCACAAGTCGGCTACATCAGGCAAGCTATTTTCGTAGCATTGGAGGACATTTGTACAAAGCACTCAGCCCTAAAACAAATTATCCATCACAATCCAGCGCTTGACAAAGCATGTCGCAGATCCGATCTGATCACTGGATCAGGATGTTCCTGCCACACATCTAGGCGACAGAAAGAATTCAGGAGGTTCAGATGGCCAAGAATTCCAGATGGAAAACCAAGGTCCAAGAGACGCACAAAATAGTTCAGACGTAGAAGGCCAGGAAATTTTCACAAGAAAAGCATATGCTTTATTTTCCACAAGATTGGACATTTCGCGAAAAATTGTCCCCAATCGAGAAGATCTGTCAAACTCCTTGAAGAGATTGAAGATTACACTGGCATAAATCTCAGAAAAGAGGAAGACCTTGAATCCATATTCTCTGTGGATGATGAACCTAGTGAAGAAACTTTATTCTCTCTTGATATCTATGAAGATCAAGGCAATGAACACTACCAAATTTCAGAACCAGTGATCGAAGCCCGAGAGGAGATCAACGCTCTCGTAGTCATTCCTCAAGTAGAACTCAAAGTCTATTAATCCAAATGGGATAAACCAACTCGAGTTATTGCTTTCATTGACACTGGAGCTGCCTCTTCACTCATAAATCCTGCAGTTCTCCCTGAAGATCAATGGGTGCCGCACTTTAAGGATTTTAACACTGCATCAAATGGAATCCTGACTACCACCGTCATCACAAAGCATCCGGTCACAATTGAGTTCTTTCCAGGATTGAAGTATAGAACCAAGCTGATAGGGTCTGATGTACCAGGAAAAGATCTTATTGTTGGATTCGACATTTACAGACAACTTAGAGATCAACCAGATCAAGGCTAACGGGATAGCTTTTAAAAAGCACTTAAAACTTTATTCTGAGATTCCAAGGCTATCCAAATCACCAACGACGAACAAATCAAAGAGATTGAGCAAAATCTCATTGAGCATTCATGTACTGAATCCCATAAGGATGTCATGAAGAAAGGGAAAAGCCCGTTATGAAAAAAACGAAGAGTTTTTTATCAAACTCCCTTTCAAGAAGAATGAAAACATCAATCCAACAAAAGACAGTCATTCAGGCATGAATCCAGATCATCTTCAGCTTGCAAAGAAAGAATGCAGAGAACTTTTAGAATTTGATCTAATAGAGCCATCGGATTCACAATGGGCATGCGAAGCATTTTATGTCAACATAAGAGCTGAGCAGACAAGAGGAAAACTCAGGTTAGTCATTAATTACCAGCCACTTAACCATTTCCTCCAAGATGACAAATTCCCTATCCCAAATAAACTCATTCTTTTCTCCCACTTAGCCAAGGCCAAGTATTTTTCCAAGTTTGATTTAAAATATGGATTTTGGCAATTGGGAATCCACCCTGAAGAAAGACCCAAACCGGGATTTTGCATCCCTGATCATCACTTCCAATGGAAAGTCATGCCCTTCGGGTTGAAAATTGCACCTTCCGTGTTCCAAAAAGTCATGATAAAAATATTCCAGCCTATCCTCCATACGTCTTAAGTTTACATTGATGACATCCTGTTATTTAGTGATACATTGGAGGAACATGTCAACTTGCTTCGTCAGTTTGAGGCATTGATAACACACTATGGGATCATGCTTTCAGCAAAAAAGATGGTTTTTGCCCAACAAGAGATTGATTTGCTTGGAATACATTTTGTCCAAGGTGCATACAGTCGAGGACCACATATATGTCAAGAACTACTCAAGTTTCGAACCAGCTTCACAACAAAGCAGATCCAACAGTTCTTGGGTATAGTAAATTATGTGAGAGATTTCATCCCAAATATCTCTACATACATTTCTCCGCTCACAGAGATGCTCAAGAAAATGCTCCATCATGGGGAAAGAAACAAGATGAAGCAGTCAGGAAAATAAATGAGATTTCTAAAAATGTCAAGTTCCTCTACATCCCTTCAGACGGTAAGAAGATACTGCAACGTGCCGTTCTATTTGAAGAAAAAGATGGCCATAGAAAAATATGTGGATATACCAGCGGAAATTTCAAAGATGCCGAGCAAAATTATCATTCCACCTTCAAGAAAATTCTTGCAGTAAAGAATGGAATCAAGAAATTCAATTTTTTCCTGATTCACACAGAATTTCTGATAGAAATGGATATGAAGGCCTTCCCGAAGATGATCCAGATAAATGCAAAAATTATTCCCAATCCTCAAATTCTAAGATGGGCCCAATGGTTCTCTCCATACAAGTTTCAAGTCAGGCACCTGAAAGGAAAGGATAATATTCTTGCAGATTTTCTATCTCGACCGGAAGAATTCTTAAAGAGATTTTCCCCAGCAAAACTGAAGTCAAAGCAAAAGCTAATTAGACACATCTTCATGCTTTCAAATGTATTGGGAACAAGTTCATTGAAGCCAACAGATCATCCACCGGAGTTATTCAACCTCATGGATCCCTTTGATCCGTCAATTATTATGGAGAGAAGAACTTATTATGAGCTCCAAGTTTTTCGACAACATGGAGGATCCATTCTCAAGCCTTATGGGGTCAATCCAAAATATCCATTCTGCCATATATTCATAGCACAAGCCAAGGATTTTCCTCAAGAACTATTATGATTCTTCTGGTACCTATGCCATCAGTACCAGATTTTCATGGAATTCAAGTGCAACGTCTTCAAAGATTTTGGCAACATTGAACCAGCTCTTAAAGTATTTTTACTATGGTTCAACCCTAGGAGATATTGGATAAAATGTTTCAACGATTCCTACAAAGCAAAGGTATTCATGTTTCATAGGCCAGTGAAGATTATTAATGGAAAAGTCCAGGCACAAGCAGAGTCGTCATTCTAGTGGAAATTTCCCGTGTCCATTTTATCCATGGAAGAGGAATATAGTGAAGCACGAAGGAATTATCTTCCAGCAAAACAAGTGCATAGAGAGAAATATGGCCAAAAGATTGGGAAAGCTGGAATTATACCAACACTCATCCTCACTGGGAAAAAGTCTGAGAATCAGCAAAGGAATATCAAACTCCGTATGAAATCATCCGGGGAAAAATCACTCAAGACATCTCCAGGTTAAGGTTGCGGATCACATCTCTCAATCCAAAGGAGAAGGAACATAGCGAATAAGAACCGTCAAGTTCCAGGCGCTACTACACAAGATCTTTGAAAAGATGCCTAGAAGAAAAGAAAATCAATAGAAGATAATCATCCCTGTTAATCTCACCATAATCCTACATTACCTACCAAAAAACCCTAAAAATCATTTACCCATGCCAAGACAAATTCCACATCCTTCCAAACCATCTGGGTCCCACTTTCACATGCTTCCACATGCCTCCACATGCTTCGTCACATGCAGCACCCTATTTTCACATTTTTTCACATGCTCCCACAAACTTTCACATGCTAAACCATGTATATTTCACCCGTTTCACATGTTTTCAGGAACTTTTTGTTGATTTGCCTAAAGGTCCTTCACATGTAAAAAGGGACCCACTTGTAGATAGGTTTGCCATGTAAGATAGGTTTATTTTTGTCTTGTAATAACCTCCTAGTCCTATAAAAAGGAGGCCTTGTAGTAGTTATCATCTTGTAAGCTATCTTATAACCTTTGTAAATCATTGTGATATACTACATATGAGTTCCTTCTAAATTTCCCTCTTGTTCTTTCTTTCGAATGGATGCAAATGCCGGTCCATGTATGAAAATAGAATAAGAATACTCTAAGAAGGTTAGATTGTTGTAGTACGAAATTTTTCTGAGTTATAACAGCTAAGGTTGGTTATAGTACAAAAGTTTTCTGAGTTGTGTAGCTTGGTAAGCCGTCCCTTATGG
The DNA here is from genome assembly GCA_005239505.1 of Nicotiana paniculata. Lineage (NCBI taxonomy): Eukaryota > Viridiplantae > Streptophyta > Magnoliopsida > Solanales > Solanaceae > Nicotiana > Nicotiana paniculata. Next base: position 31,285 of record ML342845.1, read on the forward strand.
GTTGTGAAGCCAGCCCCTTTGTAAGAAAGCTTTTGCGATTATAAGCAAATTAACCATTAGTGTAGCTTGGCAATAGCCAACCCTTTTTGTAGGAAAATTTTCGTATCTATGACATAGTTTGCTTTCTTGGAGTCTCTTGTATTTTGGGCTACATTAACATATATTTTATAATTTTGATTTCACAATATGAGTTTAATTATCATTTCTTCTTCTATTTCTTCAATTTCAAGCATTGTAACTAGATTTTGACTAGGGTTGTGACCCAACCCTAGTGTGTAAACCTTATGGGTATTTAATTTAATGCTTGTTTATGGTTGGGCGTTTATTATTTAGCCTTGTTCATACTTTAATTGTGTAATTAATGGTTGCAAATATTAGTTCATGCCTATTTGACTTAGTCTCTACTTGATAAGGAGATACTTAGTCTAGGTAAACTTGGCTAACAAGAAATTTGGTCAATCGAGAGATTGATAATCCTAATTAAATGGTTCAACCTAGAGATAGTAATAACCCGACTTGAGCTCGAAAACATAGCTTTGGGGGATGTGGACATTGAGGATGACCAAATGGATGAGGTTCCTCTTGAATCTCAAGCCAATAGACGAGGTCGAGTGCCTCAAGACAATGTGCCTGCTCCGCCCCCAGCTCTACCACGAGTGGCTCCACACTGGGTGTTACCGAATGAAGGGTATGCAAGTTCTATAGTCCCTCCCCATATTAGGGCAGGAAACTTCCAAATAACCATCGTGATGCTCACTTTGCTCGAGCAATAAGGGTTCTTCACCAGTGCACCGTGTCAAAATACATATAAACACTTGAATGGGTTCGTAGATACGTGTTGGGGGAGTAAACAACAAATGTCTCCGAGGATGCTTCGAGGCTAAGTCTTTTTCCCTTATCTCTACCGGGCAAAACTTTTGATTGGTTGGAACTTTTTCCAATCAGTCCATTCATACTTGGGATGAAATAGCGGAGAAATTTATTTCTAAGTACTTCTATCCCGGGCACATGGCTATTCTTCGAGATGAAATTCTAGCATTCAAGCAAGAGCCTAATGAACCACTGCACGAGATATGGGAAAGGTATAGAACAATGGTGAAAGAGTGCCCCAACAACGATATGACGGAGAACATGATTAAACAAACTTTCTATCGAGGGAACAATACAACCAACCAATGTGTAATGAATCAACTTGCCGGTGGGAACTTCATGACTACGCCTTATGCGGAGGCATGTGATATCAGATGAGATGGCGAAAACTTCATCGGCGTGGCATTCTCAAGGTAATGTTCCAGAAGGTGTCCCCAATGTGATTCTCTTTCACAAAGAGTTACATGACCACAGACAAGCCATAGCCGAGTTGACAACCACTATGAACCACTTGGTAAAGGATCAACTTCAACAATTGCAAAACCCGAGGCAAGTCAATGCAATTGAGGGAGTAAGTATGATCGTGAACAAGTGAAGAACAAAAAGTCCACAAGTGCAACAAAGAGTGGACAATTTTGTGTAAGATGATAGTGGATTTGATCAAGATGATTTTTATAATGATCAAGAAGAAGAGGTCCAATATGTGAACAACTTTCAAGGGCAAAGAAACAACTTCCAAGGCCGAAGCCAACAAAAATGGAGACCTCAAAATAATCAAGGCAATTGAAATTCTCGCAACCAAGATAATTGGAGTGGTGGAAACAATCAAAGCAATTGGAATAACAAAAACAATTAAGGCAATTAGTGGAAGCAATAATCAAGGGAATTGGCATAACAACAATAACCAAGGAAATTGGGATGGCAACAATCAAGGCGGGTGGAGTAACAATCAAGTAAATCGGGGGTCGGATTTTCAAAGGCCCCCGATGTATCAACAACCGAGCAACCCACCTCCTTATCCTTCCCATGGTCCTAGTTCTTCCAACAATGAAATGAGCCATATTGAGAATATTTTCAAGCAAATGATAGAGAAGAATGACGATTTCGATGCCCAACTTTCTTCACACAACACATCGATCCACAACTTAGAAGTGTGAATGGGGAAAATCTCTCAAGCTTTAACTTCTCAGGGGGCAGTACCAAGTGACACGGTGGTGAACCCAAAGGGTGGGAACAATACGGGGCATGCCATGTCCATTACTACAAGAAGTGGAAGAGGTGGGAATGCACCCACCTCAAGTCAAAGGCAACTTGTGGATGATGAGCAAGTGGTAGAAGAAAAAGATATCCCGAACAATATGGTGCAAGCAAATGATAAAGTGCGGATTGATATTGATGACACAATGTAAGAGACTCAAGAGGAAGTGAACCCGTCTAAGGATCATATTATTGACATATCGGAACCGGTAGGGAAAAACGCTAAGTCACAATTGCCTAAGACACCTCCTCCATATCCTCAAAGGCCAGCCAAGAAAAATGGTGAGCATCAGTTCAAAAATTTCAATGGCATGATGAATAGTCTCTCGATAAATGTTCCATTAGTTGAAGCCTTGGAGCAAATGCCCAGTTATGCAAAGTTTATGAAGGATTTGGTGACAAAAAAGTGGTTGATGAATATTGAAACTATCAAAGTCACTCATCAAGTGAGTGCATTGTGCATTCGATGGATCCTAAATTGGAAGATCCCGGTGCTTTCATAATCCCTGGTATCATTGGAAGTGCCGATTTTGCTAAATCTCTTTGTGATCTTGGGGAAAGGATTAGTTTGATGCCATATTCATTTTTTAAGACCTTGGGAATTGGGCAACCAAGACCTGCATCTATGAGATTACAAATGGCCGATCGTATAATGAAGAGACCTTTGGGGGTGATTGAGGATGTATTAGTTCGTGTTGACAAGTTCATTCTCCCGGCGGATTTTGTTATTCTTAATTGTGAAGTAGACTATGAGGTACCGACTATTCTTGAAGACCTTTCCTTGCTATGGGGAAAGCTCTTGTTGATGTAGAAGCCGGAGAACTCACTTTCTGGGTGGGTGATGAAAATGTGGTGTTCCGCGCGTGCAAATATATGCGGAAACCAAATATCAATGAAGTGTGTTCTTTCGTGGACCTGGTGACTGATGTGATTATTAATAATACAAGTTCCACGATTAATGTGGGCGATATGTTGGAGACCGTCTTGCTCAACTTTGATGATAACGAGATGGATGGCTTCATGTAATGTGTAAATTCTTTGCAAGGAATGGGGTCGTACAACTATGCACCCCGGAAACTTTCCTTGGATCTCGAGAATAGGAAAACTCCTCCTGAAAAGCCTTTAATTGAAGAGCCTCATATCTTGGAGTTGAAGCCACTGCCTCCACATCTTAGGTATGAATTTCTTGGCCCTTGTTCTTCTTTACAGGTTATTCTTTCCTCTTGTTTGACTAACGTGCAGGTTGACTCCACATTGGCGGTGCTCCACAAGAGGAAGAAAGCTATTGGGTGGACTTTGGAGGATATTCGGGGAATAAACCCCGCATTTTTCATGCACAGATTAACTTGGAGGAAGATGCCAAACCATCCATTGAACATTAAAGGAGACTCAATGAAGCCATGCAAGACGTGGTAAAAAATGAGATCATCAAGTCGTTAGATGCTGTTGTTTTCTACCCCATTCCCGATAGCTCGTGAACTTCTATGGTGCAATGTGTACCAAAGAAGGGGGCATGACAGTGGTCACCAATGACAAGAACGAGTTGATTCCCACAAGAATGGTGAACGGGTGGAGAGTGTGTATGGACTATCACAAACTAAAGAAAGTCACGAGGAAAGACCTTTTTCCACTTCCCTTCCTTGACCAAATGCTTGATAGGTTGGCCGGCCTTGATTTCTGGATGGATATTCGGGCTACAACCAAATCGTTATCGCCCGGGAATATCAAGATAAAATAACTTTCACATGTCCGTATGACACTTTCTCTTTCAAGCGGGTGCCATTTGGCTAATGTAATGCACCGACATCTTTTCAAAGGTGTATGATGGTGATCTTTACGGATATGGTAGAGGACTACCTTGAAGTCTTCATGGATGACTTCTTGGTAGTCGAGGATTCCTTCGATGATTACTTGGCAAATTTGGATAGAGTATTGGCAAGGTGTGAAGAAACGAACTTGGTGCTAAATTGGGAGAAATGCTATTTCATGGTCGAGGAAGGCATTGTCCTTGGCCACAAAATTTCAAAGAATGTCATAGAGGTCGATAAGGCAAAGATAGAGGTGATTTCTAAACTTCCACCTCCAACCACAGTGAAAGGCGTGCGAAGTTTCTTGGGTCACGTGGAGTTCTACCGGCACTTCATAAAGGATTTTTCTAAAGTGGTGAACCCATTATGCAAGATCTTAAAAAAAGATGCAAAATTTCACTTCAATGATGATTACATGAGATTCTTTGAATTGCTAAAGTTCAAGTTGACAACCACTCCCATTATCATCGCTCCTAATTGGAGTATTCCTTTTGAGCTCATGTACGATGCTAGTGATGTAGCAGTTGGAGTAGTTTTGGGGGCAACGCATCAACAAGGTTTTTCATCCGGTCTACTATGCTAGTAAGACCATGAATGATGCCCAAGTCAATTACACCATTACCGAGAAAGAGCTCCTTGCCATTGTGTTTGGAATTGAGAAGTTTCGCCCATACTTGATGGGTGCAAAGGTTATTGGTCATACTCATCCTGCGGCACTTCGCTATCTTATGAGAAATAAAGATTCAAAATCTCGATTGATGAGATGGGTGATATTGTTGCAAGAGTTTGATATTGACATCCAAGATCGAAAAGGGAGTAAAAATCAAGTGGCGGACTACTTGTCTCGTTTAGAGGAGGAGGGGAGGCAACATGATGGACTTGAAATCAATGACTCCTTCCTCGATGAGCAACTCTTGGCAATTTCAATGAAGGAGGTGCCATGGTTCGCGGATGTAGCAAACTTCCTTGTGTGTGGAATCATCTCGTTACTCAAATCAAAGGAAGAAGCTCAAACGGGATTGTAAAGATTATTATTGGGATGAGCCATACCTTTTTCGGATTTGTACGCATGGGGTAATTAGAAGATATGTACTGGACGAAGAGCAAAATGTTATTCGTGAGGCTTGCTATTCTTCACCTTATGGTGGTCACCATGGCGGAGAACGGCGGCCAAAGTGCTAAGTTGCGGTTTCTATTGGCCCACTCTTTACAAAGATGCAAGTGATATGGTGAAAAGATGTGATAAATGCCAACGGGCCGGTGAAATCTCGAAGAAGAATGAAACGCCTCTCACTACTATTTTGGAGATTGATATCTTTGATGTGTGGGGTATTGACTTCATGGGTCCTTTTGTGAGTTCTTGTGGAAACACCTTCATCTTGGTCGCGGTTGATTATGTGTCTAAATGGGTTGAGGCCATTGCTCTACCCAACAATGAAGCAAGAAGTGTGGTGGCGTTCTTGAAGAAGAATATTTTCACAAGATTTGGTACTCCGTGGGGTATCATAATGGGGGTCGCATTTTTGCAACAAGGCTTTTGACACTTTGCTTAGCAAGTATGGTATCACTCATAAAGTTACGACTCCCTATCATCCACAAGCTAGCGGCCAAGTGAAAGTCTCCAACCGGGGGATAAAGAGTATCTTTTCCAAAACAGTAAATGCTAACCGGACAGATTGGTCAAAGAAGCTTGATGATGCACTATGGGCTTATCAGACTGCTTTCAAAACCCCTATCAGGATATCTCCATACCGTTGGTGTTTGGCAAAACTTGTGTTTGGCAAAAATTATGGGCTTAATTTTTTGCCTCCCTTAATTAGTTTTGTGTTCAGAAATAAGAATTGAAGTGGAAATTCAACAAAAAAAGAAAAGAAAAGAAAAGAAAAGAAATTTGATGCGGCAATTAATAATATGTAAATGTCATAGAAATATGATAAACGGTGATTTGCAATATAACTAATCTACCAATTAACTAAAGAGGGAAATATGATGGTTTTAGTTTTGATCAATATATTCAGTTGAACGCTGCTATGTATTATTATTATTAGTAATGTATATGTGTGGAACTGAGAGAGAAAGTAACTCCTTTTATGAGCCGACGATAAATTCAAGCAAAATTCTCCTAAGTCCTGACTTTATCGGCTTTTCGAACAACATTTTTCTTAATTACGTCGAGGGATTTAAAATATCAAATTCAATCATTCTTCTGATCTCGATTCGATATCTTATATTTGTCATTATTTAAGTTCTATTACTGCCTAATAATTACAAAAAAATAAATATTAGGAGAGTAAAAAACATAAGTTTATGCAAAGCTACGGTAAGATATATATCATCTCGTATAGACACTATAATGCTATATTACTCAGCATAGAGGAAAATCAAACAAGAGCTTTTGATGATAATAATGAACATAATTTAATTAAGCGTGCTATTCTCCAATAGTCAAAGTCGGATCCAAGATTTCAATCTTATGAATGAATTTTAGAATGACGATTTCACGTATAGTAATTGAGTTTTAAATTTAATATTGTACATATTTAATGAATTCTAAATAACATATACATTGTTTGAGCAAAAGCTTGTGCCTTCGCCCCTGCCAATAGTCAAACTGATGTTTTTGTTTTTAATCTCTTTCCAAAATTTTGAAAATTATTAATTAAGACGACACGGAAAAATTAACATGACCTCATGCATATATATATATATATATATTATAATAATAATAATAATAATAATAATAATAATAATAACATATACAAATCGAAGAATTGCTAGGGTCTGTTTGGAAAGCCACCTGGTAATTGAAGTTGGTGTAGTTACCAAAATAGTAATTACACAGCCTAGTAATTACACAACCTAGTAATTACGACGATATGTTTGTTTATCATAGCGTAATTACAGTGTAATTATAAGCGTACTGTTTGGTTGCACAAGTGTAATTACACAGTTAGATTAAATTTTAAATGAAATAATTATCAAAACTTAAAAGTTAATATAATAAATATATGCCTATAAATGATTTTTATAATTATAAATGATATTAGACTTGGTATTTAAGATGCATATTTATTCTTGAATATACACTAATTAATAATCATATATTTATAACTGATATTGTAAGAATAATTAATATATTTTCTAAATTAATAATATCAAGTCTAATTAATTACAAAACTAAAAACATACGTTTTGTAAGAACATCATGGAATGCATATTTGATAAAATAAATTAATATTAAATATAATATCATAACATTATGTAAATATTTTACAAAACTAATCTATCAATTCTAACTAAAAAATAAATAACATGCCATGTGAAATAACAAGCCAATACTACTAAAACAAGTAAATTGGAACCATAAAAATAACACAATTTCAAAATTAAAAAAAAAAACCTTTTACAACATATTAAAAATAAGTTCCAATACCATTTAAAATAGGAAACATAATAAGTTTATAACCTCATTCAACAACAAAATGATATTTTAATGGCATCACTCATTATATGCCAAGTTTGTTAATGACTCATTAGTTCTAATATTAGGAGGTGTAGTTTCAAAAACTAAAATAATAACTTTATTACGCTAAATGAAGAAAATAAAACGAATAAGAAATAAAATATACGAGCAATTACATAGCATCACAAGAAGTAAAGATAGAGAAATAAAAGATAAATAATGTACAAAAAAATATTTTTTAAAATTAAAAAAATTAAAAAGTAAAGTAAAAAGAAAAAGAAAAAGAAAAAAGAAATTAAAATAATAGAAATAGAAGAAAAGAAATTAAAAGTAAATAAAAAGGGAAAAATTAAAAGGTAACATTGTAATACAGCATAATTACCACCAATTTTCACATTCCTTTGAGAATTGAAGAGTGTAATTACACTTCTGCAATTATATTTAATTCCATGCCGACCAAATAGTCAGACAAACATACTAAACTGTATAATTACATCAAATTATACTCAAATTCAATTATTAGTGGCTTTTCAAACATGATCTAAGAGGCTTCGTTGAATTCTAAAGGCACAAACACATGCCACGTGTCAACTTTGGCGGTGGTGCATGAAGCGTCAAACCGCGTGGGAATCTACCATTTCCACTTCCTGCTTAATCATTTTCATTTTTTTTGTCTGTCAGCCCTTCCAATTCGTTTTCTATTGTTTCTGTTTCTACTATAGTTTTTATACAAATTCTAATTTTCCAACTATACTGCAAGAGTATTTTTGACAAATTCCCCTTCCGCTCCTTAATTAACTCGTCGAAGCGCAATAGTAGGAGTTGTCATTGTTTATGTTAGAGAATTATTTGATATGGATGTACTAATTGGACGCACCCTTACAAATAAACAATATGAAATAATAATTATTGATAAAAGTGAGATAAAATTTGAGAGGTTAAAGAACGCATCGTATCCATATCTTCAATATGTACAACTAACCACTCAGAAATTCGAGTAAAGGAGGTAAATATTTTATAGAGACTAAATATACCTTGCTAGAAAAAAATATTTTTCAAAAAGAAATAATATATTTTCATAAAATGGAGTATTCTCTTATCCGAAAAGGTAGATACGATATTAAGTCACACAAAATAATACCAACAATTTACCTTGCTATGTGTATACGGTAGAAATCGGGGTTATCCGATTTCACTATTTGACCGAGGCTGAAATGTTGCACTGAAGAGCTGAGACGACGAGTCCGAAATCGAAGCCTCTTTCTAGATCGATGTTGATATCAATCGAGGCCAGAAGAGATAGACTTCGAGTAGTATCAGACAACTTTATAACGGAAAAGGCGAGATATCCACGATTGGAAGAGGATCGTGGCGTGAATCTCGGAACGGATCAAATCTATAGCGGTTAATCAACTATTTATATGATTTCCTTCCGTAATTAGAAGTATACCTTAATTAGGATTCCGCTGCTATATAAAGAGGAATTTCATTCATTTGTACGGATCATACATTGCTGACTGAGAAAAATATATACAATCATTTCTTTCTTACTTATTGGACGAAATCATATAAACTTAAAACCACAATATAAGTTTAATTGTTATCCGAATTTTAGGGTAAACAGTTTGGCGCCCACCGTGGGGCTAAGGATAATAGTGATTATTCAATATTGATTCTGATAACACACACTATTTTACACTTGTTTGTCATTTTTGCTTTCAGGTTAAAACATGTCAAACTCACAAAACACACCCACACATGGTGACAATGACCTCAAATTTCACGGGGAAAACGACAATGTAATTGCTCCAGGGGTCGAAGTGCCACAAGCTGATTTCAGGGGAGCACCGGTTGCCAACCCAATCGACGTTAGTTCACACATTGCTTTGAATGCGAGCCTGGACGCAGACCCCGAAGGGAGTGTACGCAAAGAAGGTCGATCTGGTGGCCAAGGTGCACAAGGCGGAGGAGATGGAGGAGTCAGTCTCCAGGTAATATTCAGTCTCCAGGTAATATTCGAAATGCTACAAGCTCAGCAAGCCACTATTGCACAGCTACAAAATCAGCATAGAACTCCGAGTGGGGTCGACCAGAAGCCACTCGCCGTACCGAGCCAGTACCGGAGATGTCGATTAATAGCGAATCGGGGACCGATTCTGCAATAATGAAAATTCTCAAGGATCTCACCAAAAGGATTGAGTCGGGAGAGAAGAAAATTGAAGTTAATGATAAGAAAGTGGAAATATACAACTCCCGAGTTGATCAGATACCGGGGGCACCGCCAATTTTGAAAGGGATGGATTCGAAGAAATTTGTACAGAAGCTGTTTCCTCCAAGTGCGGCTCTGAAGCCCATTCCAAAAAAGTTTCGTATGCCGGATATACCTAAGTACATTGGGATCATCGATCCCAACGAGCATGTCACCTCCTATACATGCTCCATCAAAGGTAATGATTTGGAAGATGATGAGATCGAATCTGTTTTATTGAAGAAGTTCAGAGAGGCTTTATCGAAGGGGGCAATGATTTGGTACCAGAATCTACTTCCAAATTCTATTTACTCATTTTCCATGTTAGCAGACTCTTTTGTAAAGGCATATGCCGGGACCATAAAGAATGCGACAAGGAAATCAGACCTTTTCAAAGTAAAACAGAAGGATAATGAAATGCTGAGGGAGTTCGTATACCGATTTCAAATGGAACGCATGGAGTTTCCAACAGTCACATATGATTGGGACGTTCAAGATTTCACTCAGGGGTTGAACGAGTGAAGTTCGATAGCATCACGTCAACTAAAGCAAAATTTGATCGAATATCCTACGGTGACCTGGGTCGATGTACATAATCGGTACCAATCGAATATCAGGGTAGAGGATGACCAATTAAGAACTCCTTCCGGTTCAGTATATCAGAACAAGTCCGCAGCCAAAAACCAGAGGAACGTCGATAGGGAGCCACGGTAGAACAAAGACCGATATAAGATATACATCGCAGATCGCAGGAACGGCGGCCCAGGACGTAATTCTACCCAAAATGATCGAGGACAGAATTCTCGGGGACTTATGAGAAAAAGTGGTTTTGATAAGTATGCCGATCCTACAGAGGCACCTCAGTTGTCGTAATATAATTTTAATATCGATGCATCAGGCATTGTATCAGCAATTGGAAGAATCAAAGATTCTAGATGGCCCAGGTCCATATAGACCGATCCTTCCCAAAGAAACCCCAATTTGATGTGTAAGTATCATGGAACGCATGGACACATAACCGAGGATTGCAGGCAACTAAGAGAGTAGGTAGCCCGTCTATTCAACGAGGGCCACCTTCGAGAGTTCTTAAGTGATCTTGCCAAGAATCATTTCAGAGAAAGGGACGCCAACAAGAAAAATGAACAGGAGGAGCCACAACATGTAATCCATATGATCGTCGGCGGGGTCGATATTCCGCAAGGGGCCGTGTTCAAACGCACTAAGGTATCAATTACTAGGGAAGAACAGACCCGAGATTATGTGTCAGAAGGCACTGGATCATTCAACGACGAGGAAGCAAAAGAAATTTCTCAACCTCACAACGACGCTTTGGTAATTTCAATCTTATTAAATAAAGTTCAATCTAAGCGTGTTTTAGTAGATCCAGGTAGCTCGGAAAATATCATCCGATCGAGGGTCGTGGAGCAGCTCGGCCTACAAGACTAAATCGTGCATGCAGCTCGGGTCCTGAAGAGTTTTAACATGGCCAGTGAAACAACTAAACGAGAGATCATTTTACCATTAAATGTGGCCGGAACTATTCAAGAAACCAAGTTCCACGTAATTGAGGGCGACATGAGGTACAACGCCCTGCTCGGGAGGCCCTGGATTCACAATATGAGGGCAGTCCCTTCGACTCTCCACTAAATGATGAAATTCCCTACACCGGACGGGGTGAAAACAATATATGGGGAGCAACATTTTGTGAAGGAAATGTTCGCGGTCGATGAGGTGATATCGGTATCGGCACTGTCAACATCGAAGGGATCAACCATAAAAGAAAAATTGGAAGCCAAATAGCAATCATATCCACCAGCCTCGACTGAATCGGAAAAGCAAGAAATAGAGGAAGAAGAAGACGAAGATTATTAGACCCCTCGAACCTTCGTCGTTCCCGAAGTTTCCGACGCCACCAAATCAACAATCGAAGAGCTGGAACAGGTTATATTGATCGAGTACCTGCCCGAGCGAAAGGTATACCTGGGAACGGGGTTAACCCCCGAACTCAGGAAAAAACTCATTAAATTTCTTATTGATAACATGGATTATTTTGATTGGTCCCACTTAGACATGACAGGGATCCCACCAGAGATAACAACGCATCGATTGAGTCTGGACCCGAAGTTCAGGCCAGTGAAACAAAAGAGAAGGCCCCAGTCTGAGGTAAAACACACATTCATCAAGGACGAGGTAAATAAACTTCTCAATATAGGATCCATTCGGGAAGTAAAATATCCCGAATAGCTAGCAAATGTAGTCGTAGTCCCTAAAAAGGGAACAAACTTAGGATGTGTGTAGATTATTAGCATTTGAACAAGGCATGCCCCAAAGATTCTTTCCCTCTTCCTAACATCGATCATATGATCGACGCCACGGCCGGCCACGAGATTCTTAGTTTTCTTGATGCCTGTTCCGGGTACAGTCAAATCCAAATGAACCCGGAAGACCAAGAAAAGACTTCATTCATTACTAAGTATGGAACATATTGCTATAACGTAATGTCTTTTGGGCTAAAAAATGCAGGTGCTACCTACCAACGCCTAGTAAATGAAATGTTCGAAGAATAAATAGGTAAGTCAATTGAAGTATTTATTGATGATATGCTAGTTAAGTCCATGCGCGCAGAGGACCATTTGACACATTTGCAGGAAACATTCAAGATAATGAGAAAATACAACATGAAGCTCAACCTTGAGAAATGTGCTTTCGGAGTCTGTTCGGGCAAGTTCCTCAGCTTCATGGTGTAAAATCGGGGGATCGATATCAACCCCGATAAAATCAAGGCTATCGAAGACATCGCTGTTGTGGACATCATTAAAGCCGTACAAAGTGTGACAGGGCGTATAGCTGCCTAAGGTCGATTCATCTCGAGATCGTCAGATCGGAGCCATAGGATCTTCTCACTACTCAAAAAGAAGAACGATTTTGCCCGGACCCCGAAATGCCAACAGGCACTAGAAGAATTGAAACGATACCTCTCGAGCCCACCATTGCTTCATATTCCAAAGGCAGATGAAAAACTCTACTTGTACTTAGCAGTTTCAGACATCGCGGTAAGTGGAGTCCTATTTCGAGAAGAGCAAGGTACACAATTTCCTGTTTATTACGTAAGTCGAACTCTAGGAGAAGCAGAAACTAGATATCCACACTTAGAAAACTTGGTACTTGATCTAACAAGCGCCTCTAGAAAACTAAAACCATATTTTCAATGTCACCCAATATGTGTATTCACCACTTACCCACTTTGTAATGTTTTACATAAGCCTGAACTATCAGGCCGACTGGACAAATAGGCCGTTGGACTCAGTGGGTACGGTATCGAATATCAACCCCGAACGACCATCAAGTCTCAAATTTTGGCAGACTTCGTGGCCGACTTCATGCAAACCCTCGTACCCGAATTTGAAAAGGAACTTTTATTGAAATCGGGTACATCATGGAGGTGTGGACCCTTTTTACAGAAGATGCTTCGAATGTGAAGGGGTCCGGGCTAGGCATTATTTTGAAGCCGCCCACAGGAAATACTATTAGGCAATCCATCAAAACTTCTAATTTGACTAACAATGAGGCTGAGTACGAGGCCATGATTGCAAGTCTCGAACTAGCTAAAATCTTGGGAGCGGAAGTCATCGAATAAAAGTGTGACTCCCTGCTGGTAGTAAACCAAGTAAACAGAACCTTCGAGGTTCGAGAAGATAGAATGCAAAGGTATTTGGATAAGCTGCAAGTGACATTACATCGTTTTAAGATGACTTTGCAGCATGTACCTCGAGAATAGAACAATGAAGCTGATGCCCTTGCAAATCTGGGATCCTCAGCCGAGGATGACGAAATCAGCTCGGGGACTATCGTTCAACTCTCAAAGTCAGTAATTGAAGAAGGTCACGCTGATATAAACTCCACAAGCCTAACCTGGTATTGGAGGAATAAATATATTGAGTATTTGAAAAACGAAAAGCTCCCATCAGGCCCTAAAGAATCGAGGGCTCTGCGAACAAAAGCTGCTCGATTCACATTGGCTAAGGATGGAACATTGTACATGAGGACGTTATACGGACCATTAGAAGTATGTTTGGGACCACGAGACACCAATTATTTCATACGAGAAGTTCATGAAGGCACTTGTGGAAACCACTCCGGTGCCGAATCACTAGTCCAAGGAATCATTAGTGCAAGATACTTTTGGGATAGTATGGAGAAGGACAATAAGAAATTAGTTCGAAAATATGATAAGTGTCAAAGGTATGCACCAATGATCCACCAACCCGGAGAGCAACTTCATTCGGTCTTGTCCCCATGGCCATTTATGAAATGGGGGATGGATATCGTCGGCCCTCTTCCATCGGTCCCTGGTAAAGCTAAATTCATTTTATTTATGACTGAATATTTCTCTAAATGGGTTGAAGCACAGGCCTTCGACAAAGTTAGAGAAAAATAAGTTATAGACTTCATCTGGGATCATATCATATGACGATTAGAGATACATGCCAAAATTGCGTGCGACAACGGAAAGTAATTCATCGGCAGCAAGGTAAAAAAGATTCTCGAAGAGCACAAAATAAAAGGATCTTATCGACACTGTATCATCCAAGCAGAAACGGGCAGGCCGAATCGACGAACAAGACCATCATTCAGAATCTGAAGAAAAGGTTGAACGACGCCAAGGGAAAATGGAGAGAAGTTCTATCCGAAGTCCTTTGGGCATATCGAACAACGTCGAATTCCAGTACAGGGGAAACACCATTCTCTTTGGTATATGGATCCGAAGCCTTGATTCCAGTCGAAGTCGGGGAACCCAGCGCCCGATTTCGATACACAACGGGAAAATCAAATCATGAGGCTATGAACACTAGCCTCGAACTGTTAGATGAAAACTAAGAAGCCGCCCTTGTTCGAATGGTTGCGAAAAAATAATGCATCGAAATGTATTATAATCAAACGACCAACCTTCACCACTTTAGAATCGGGGACTTGATTCTGAGAAAATTCACCCTTAACACTTTAGACCCTAACGAAGAAAAACCCGACCCAAATTGGGAAGGACCATATCAAGTCCTTGATATCACCGGAAAGGGATCCTACAAGCTAGGCACGATAAACGACGAGCAACTACCAAATAATTGGAACATCTCACTCCTTAAGCGATATTATTGTTAAGGTACGACCTTCTCCTTTTTCATTTGCATTTTACACTAACTTATTTTCAGGTGTTTGAGTGAAGGTATCGAAGTTCTCATCAAGCAGGAAGATATTAGGACCTTAAAGCACATGTTGCAGTCTTTTTCCCTTCGACTGGTTTTTATCGCAATGGTTTTTTCCGGCAAGGTTTTTAATGAGGCAACCATTGTTTGTGCTGACTTAGAGTATCTGAGGTCTCTTTACAATCAACCTCGAATACTGGGGTGCATCACCCTCAGATGTTATATTTTCAAGGAAATACTTCGTATCAAAAGGGTCTCGATAAGAAAACTTTGTAATGGGCCAAACGATCGAATGAACCGTGTCCGTATAGATTAGTCGAGCCCTAATGGAAAAGTATGTACGCATGTATGAGCTATTCAAAGAAGTACTTTACCTTACGAGATATCTTGTGCCTTAATGAAAATTTCTACTTTACAAGCTCCACACTTTGATTTCTTGTGAAAACTGACTAAAGGGCCAAGTACAGCTACACTTCAAACGATCATCCCCATACTCGGGGAATGCCGTAAAAAATCAATATGTTCAAACTATCTAACTTCGAAACCGTAAGACCTCACAGAGGCAAACGTCGATTTATAGGCCAAAACCACCATTCTAGGGGACTAACACTTTTAACAAGTTAAAAGTGTTATCGGGAAAATAAGCCAAAGAGGCATACCCAAAGGCTACAGCCAAACTAGCACGGATCGGAGACGTCCGAATCCCACAATAAAAACAGGCCTTCGAATTCTTTGAAAACCGGTTAAAGAAGGCTACCCTTGGCAAAAGAATCAAAAGGCTTTGATAATATCAACCCTCGAAAAACCTTAAGAGGTATCAAATTATTTAAATACAAATTTGTGCTAAGCCATAAAAATTAAGGGTTTCGATCAATGTTAAAACCCCAAAGCAACCCAATGGGTAAAAAAATTCATGCTAAGGCATAACAAAATTTTTATAAAGTCTTTAAGCCGAAAAGGGAAAAAGTCATTCTACCATATCAGCCCAATTCAAAGAGCCTAAGGGCCATTACATCATAGAGTTCGAGAATACGTTCTTGATGCGTGGCTAGAATTCATAGTTTTAAGCATTATATACCTTACATTTTATGTGCTTTTGTGATAAAAATACACGTTATATGTGCATATTGGAGTATATTTCATGTGTAGGTGAATTGGAGATGGAAACCGAGCTAAATGGGTGCATAAACATCGAAAATACGCTCAAGAGTCGAAAAGGAGTGACCCGGGCAATACCCGGGCGTTTGGCCCCTAAAGCCAGACATGCCCAGGCGTTAAGGGGGCGTTTAGATCTTAAGGCCAGGGTGACCCTGGCGTTAGCCAGGCGTTAGAACCCTAACGCCAGGCCTGCCCAGGCATTAAGGGGGCGTTTGGGGCTTAACGCCTGGGTGCCTGGTCCAGTCAACTCCGAGTTTTAAAGGTTTTTAAGTGTTTTCCGGTTGGAATAGAAGTCTCCTACACGTTTAGGGTTTATCCCAAACGTACAAATAGACCCAATAACACAACTTGGAGAGGAGGATGCCATTTGTGGAGATAATATACACACAAGATCATTGAAGAAGCAAAGGATTATCAGTTTTCTTCATCTTAATCTAGTATTTTCCATTGATGGAAAGACTTATGCAATTGTTTAATTCTATTATGAGTGGCTAAACACCCATTGTTCTGGGGTTGTGATTTAGCCATGAATATTGTTATTCGATATTAACTTAACCTTGATTTTAATTCGCTCAATGTATAGTTGTTTCTTCAGTTCTGCGTTTAATTGCTTAATTGTTTGGCCAACAATTAGGTTATATATACTATCTATGTTATGCTTGGGAAAGTCGTATATAGATTAGAGAAGAATTGAAGAGAGCGCGATCTTAACCCTTCAGGGGAGCGGATTTGTGGTTAGGATAGGAATATACCTAGTCACCGTGCTTAATTAAACATTGTAATCTTAGTGCGTTCTAATAGATTAATTTCACAGAAATATAGGCGTTAATCTATTGAGAATAGGCGAGTAGTACTTCGGGAGAAGGCTACGAGAGCAATTATTGATTAATTAGAAACCATGAGTGAATTATATGTAAGGGAGAGTTAATTAGAATGCAATACGAATGGTGAATTGATCACAACCCTGGAATATTTGTCTCTAGTGAATATACAACAATATTCTCGTTACTTGATAATTAGTTCATATAATCATAGAATAAATTAGTTATATTCTTAGATTTTGTTTTGGCTCGATTAAATAGAAATTAGAGTGATTCAATAAGTAGTTTACGCAAGTCCCTGTGGGTTCGACATTCGATTTAACATTATATTACTTGTTACGACCACGTATACTTGCGTGTGCGGTTTGGGACCAACAAGTTTTTGGCGCCGTTGCCGGGGACTTGAATATAGACTAATTTTTAGTTACTTGCTTTAATTGTTTATTTCATTGAGTCTAACATCATGTGATTTTTGCTCTAATCTCAGGAACTTCGAGTCAATGCGTAGGGTCAGAAGCCAGGATAGACTTGACGGCTTTGACCTCGAACCTGAGAGATCATTTCACAGGAGATTGCGAGAAGCAAGAGATACAGACAATCTTCAGGACTTCATCCGATTTCTTGTGAACATGGCAGAGGAACAACACATGGAGGTTCAGGAGGTGGCAATGCCAAGCATTGCTAATGTCACCTCCAGCATCGTGAAGCCCAGAATCACTGGGCACTTTGAGCTGAAACAGAGCATGATTTAACTACTTCATGCAAACAGGCAGTTTTTGGGTCTTCCACACGAGGATCCACAACAACACATTTTGAACTTCTTGGAGATTCGTGATACTTATATCACTAACGGGGTCACGCCAGATTATGTGAGGCTCACGCTTTTTCCATTCTCTATATTGGGCGAAGCAAAGCGATGGCTGAAGGTAGAACCAGCTAATTCCATCACAACATGGAACGATCTGGCGAGAAAATTTCTGGCAAGGTTTTTCCCTTCAGGAAAGACCGCAAAGATCAGAGGTGAGATAGTCTCCTTTAGGCAGAAAATAGGTGAATCGTTATAGTCAGCATGGGAAAGGTTTAAGGGGCTACTCAGAGACTTTCCTCATCACAATCAGACAAATGAGGTGTTAGTACACACTTTCATTGAGGGGATCCATCCACAAACAAAAATTGTGGTACATGCAGCAGATGGAGGTCAGGTGTTGGAGAAGAATTATGATGAAATATTTGCAATACTGAATAAATTCTCCAAAAGCAATCCAGACTGGCAAGGTGAGATGGGGAGAAATATGGTTCAGAAATCACCAGGGGTTCTTGAACTAGATGTGGTTTCAGCATTGTCAGCCCAGATTTCCACATTGACTAACCAAGTCAATCAGATGAACCTGATCATTAACAAGCAACAATCTCAACCAGTGCAACAGACCCAACCAGTGCAACAGATTCAGGTATTTTGTGAAGTCTGTGGATAGGGTCATTCGAGTGAGTTATGCCCAGTTAATCCAGAGTCTGTCTGCTTTGTGGGTAACACTAATAAGGGAAAAGAAAATCAATATAGAAACACCTATAACCCCAACTGGAGAAACCACCCAAACTTCTCTTGGGGTGGAAATCAGAGCACTCAACATAATTACAGGCATCCAGCACCTCAACAGCAGTACAAACCACCTCAGGCTGAACCATCAGCAAGCCTTGAGGATGTTATGAAGAGAATGATGAATGACCAACTTGCTTTCAATTAGAAAATAATGGCTGATCACCAAGCCCATACTATAGCCATGAGAAACTTAGAACATCAAGTGGGGAAACTCGCCAGTTCTCAAAATACCCGACCAACGGGGGCTCTACCAAGTGACACTGAAGCTAATCCTAAAGCACCTGTTACTGCTATATCATTGAGAAATGGCAAGCAATTGGAGACAGTCCAGCCCAGTCATAGAAAGCAGGTAAATGTTTATGAGAGACCAACCACTATTGAACCAACTTCAGACAACCCGAAAGAATCAGATAAGCCATCAAAGGAGGCGAGTGCTGAGCAACCTCCACCATTTGTTGCAAGGCCACCCCCTCCATTCCCTCAAAGGCTGCAAAAGGTGAAAGATAATGCAACATACAAAAAGTTCCTTGATCTCTTGAAGCAGGTACAAATCAATATTCCACTGGTAGACATTCTGCAGGAGGTACCCAAATATGCTAAGTATATCAAGGACATTGTGGCAAATAAACGAAGGCTGACTGAGTTCGAAACTGTGGCACTCACTGAGGAAGTTAGCTCAAGAATTCAAAGCAAGCTACCTCAGAAATTAAAAGATCCGGGTATCTTTACTATCCAAATCTTAATTGGTAAGCATGCAGTCGGGCGAGCTCTGTGCGATCTTGGGTCAAGTATTAGATTGATGCCACTATCTGTGTTTAAGCAGTTGGGATTGGGTGAACCACACCCAACAACAATGATTTTACAATTGGCAGACCGCTCCCTAGCCCATCCTGAGGGAGTAATTGAAGATGTGCTGG
>ML342850.1:0-10751 GCA_005239505.1 Nicotiana paniculata
TATGTGGAATTACTCAAGATCTTTCTAAGACTAAATTTGCTAGTCTAGGGGAGAAGATTTTGGCCTGGGCCAATGTTAAGGATTGCAGCATTTGTAAATAGTCTAGCTTGAAATAGCATTCCATAAGGGATCAAAGTATACAAAAAAAAATGAAAACACAATTCAATTGAACATATTTGTCATTACGATATTAAAGAAATACATTTCCACAGCTTGAATATTCTATGTTTCTTTACTCAATATAGCGATCGTACACAATGATAAAGTTGTGTCCAACTTCACATAGGCCCAATAGAGTAAGAGACGGCCTAATTAGGCCTCAGGTATATAACTTGCTGCTGGCCGCGCAACTATAGAGTCTGTTTAACTTAGGACTGCCATGACTAAAAAAAGCAGTACGACTTTTAATCGAAATATATATAGTCAGACTCCTAACATACACCATGTTGTATTAATTTCAAAGCTAAGTATCACCCTGACGCTTTGGGCTTGTACCTCAGGCCTAATGACCTCGGTTTTAGACTAATTTGGGCATGTTAGGCCATTTTGTAAGTCAGCCTTGTTTGCTAGCCACATTAAAATTGTTGAACTTAATATAATAGTCCATTATTACCGTCCAAAATCAAAGGAAAAGACAGTTATATAGTCCGTTTTACAGAAATAAATTTATACATGTATACAAGGTACAAAAACTAATAAAGTTAGATGTAGATTTCTACCCTAAATAGCTTTTTTAACTACTGTTGCTGCAATTTTGAACCTGCTAATGACTTTAATTCACATAATCAAAGAACACCTGATTTTCCAACAAGAAAAGAAAAGAGTTATGCATTTATATAGGCAGAGTCGACCAACTAGTGGTCAAATCCCTCATCTTTTGATGCTTTTTCATACAGAACTTCACACAAACATGGTCATAGTGATAAATTGAACACACATACAACGGAATGTTTCAAATGTCATGACCAAATTTCAATAGAAATTTAAGATAGATGCTAACACATGGTTCATTGACATTCATCAGCCCAAGGTTCACATAAAAACTAACAGGAAGTTCAGTCAACTAAAAACATGTTTCAAACACAAAGGGATTCTTATTTGAGAACAAAAATGTTACATACCTTAAGAGAGAACACAGTAAGAAAAATCTGACCAAATATAGGTCAGAGAAAAACCAGAGATTTGAAGCTTAATCCAGCCACAAAAACAGCAATAGANCCAGCTGGTTCTGGCGCTCATTTTTGGTATTTTTTAGTATTTTTGCTGCTTTTCAGAGAAGGGGTAGAATTTCAGAGAAGCATTCTAATGTCTGTGTATATATTCTATGGGAAATTTTCTCTTAAGGTCTGTTCACAAAAATCTCTCTAAAATTCTTTGTGTAGGGGTCTGTAGGTCTGTTTTTTCAGAGAATAAAGTAGTCTATATATATGAAGTTTAGGAGTAGCATCTTTTAGGGAATATACCTTATCTATTAAGCTGAAATAGTACAGGTACAACTGTCCATTCTTATCCTTTTGTAACAGCTAGGACAACTGTACCTCTTTCTAGAAGGTTCTATTATTTACAGCCTTGTTTTCTTTTAAGAAATTACTGTTTTAACCTAAAATATCTGATTTTGTGCTTTTCAGATTTTGTTTTTGACATTTATCCTAATTCTAGAAACTTCTTGGGTTGTTACACCCAAGATTCTTCAATTGAAGTTGCTAAACTATCCTTTAATACCTTTAGAATTACTCTTTTAGTATTTAAGACTAAGTGTTAGGTTATTCATTAAGTGTTAACTAATTTCATCCTTGATTGATTAACACTAATTAAGAAGCTGAAAATTTCCCTTCCTCAATAGTGACTTGAAACTAACTTAAGCAAGTGAATTATTTTTTGGACTTAAACTTAGCTAATTCAAGTGTCCTTATCATGTAATTAACTCAATTGAGTAATTAAGCTTAATTAGTTGTCTTAGATTAGGACTTAGTTATCTATTTCAATATATAAAGTCTCTTTTAAAGGTTATCACTAAATCAAATTGACGTTTAGTTAAATGTTATTATTAATCAATGGGTGTATGTAAATGATTAATAGGTTAGTTTTAACCTAAGGATCAAAGATTAAACTATAATCGACGATTTAGCTAGAAGCCTTTGAATTCATGACCACTTATTAGTTTAGAATCAAATAACATCCTAACTAATCAATGGTTAATAACAAATATCACTGATAATTAAGGAAAGTAAGGGAGGGGGATGGTTTATGAACCTAAATTTATTATCCTAAACTAGGAAAGCAGACTAAGGAGAAATTCAGAATTAAACTGATCGGGAAACACTAAACTAATCAGCATTTAAAGGCGGACTGGAATGAAATGACTCAGAAAAAAAAACACAGACATCCTAACTATAATTAAGCCATGCAAAATTCAAACAACAAACCTATAATAGATCTTAAAACAGAATTTACTAATCAACTAGGCAAAAGGATTATGAAAGCCAAGTTGATCAATAGTTATCAGCAAGCTAGGTTTAAACGACCATCTTTCAAGAAGTATGAACAATTGTACAACCATGCATGGCAGTAATTAGAATTTAAACCTAAAATAATTAACTTAAAGATAAATAGTGATACACAGGGAGCTTACAACTAAACCAAAACAAATTTAAAGCATTAAATGATCAAAGAAATAAGAAGCGAAGGGTACCAGTGGATTAGCACAAGTTTGGCCGGATTCTGGTGACTCGCCAGAGTTTGGCCGGACTCCGACGGGGCTTGGAAATTGTCCAAACCAAGATGAATCGATAGCTCTCAACAAGAGCTGTCGACTCATGTTGGTTTGAGCCATTGGGGTCTTGGGATCGGCTGGAGTCAAGTTTCTTTAGGGTCAGATCTAAAATTAGCCTTCTTTGGTGGGGTTTTTGGGGAAGTCATGGTAGGAGATGATTGAGGGGAAGGAGAGGAGTATTTGGTGAAATTTTGGGGTTGTTTGGAGAAGCTCCGCCGCCGGTTGCGGTGGTACATGGCAGGGGGAATTAGGGCGGCTAGGGTTTTGGGTCTGGGGAGGGACGAGAGTGAAGGGTGTAGGGGAGAGTGAGTTTGAGGGGGTATGGGGGGGGGTGTTAGGACAGTTATATAGAGGGGGAGAGTGAGTTGTGAACCGTTGGATTAAAACGATCCAACTGTTGAGGTTGATAAGAGATAAAACGGGGTCGTTTTGGGTAAGTGGGGTTTGGATGGGCTTAGTGTTTTTTGGACTGGGTATTTGTGTGTTAGGGAGGAATGATTCTGGGTCTGGGTAAGTTGGCCCATGTCCGATTTTAACCCTCCTATGACCAATTTAAATTAATTAGTTAATTAACACTAATTCGAATTAAACTTTAAAATGTAGTAACTAATTTTAACTTTGTTTTGTCTAACTATAAATTAATTGTTGAGTTAATTAAGAGTAACACTATTTAATTTAAGACTCCTAATCGTTTAGAGAATAAATTCCGCAATTTTGTTAGAAAAAATGATTAAATTAAGAATTTAACCATTATGTCAAATAATCACCTTTTCGTTGTCATTTATTTCAATCAATTGCAAATAATGTATTAATTAGCTCTAGTTCTAGTTTAAATTTTAATTAATGAGTAAACAAGGTGAAATTGTTAGTTAACAATTGTAATTATTTGAAGGATAATTTTCCATAATTTTCAATAAAATGATTGAAGTTGTGCACCTAATCATGCAACTTTAAATTATTTATAAATTTAAAAGGACAAATTATGATTGTGCAATGCAAAATAATTCACAAATAACACTGAAATTTAACAAAAAATTATAGAACTAATTTATTTGTTGAATTTATTAGGAGTATATGGTAGGTCAAAAATTACATGCTCACAATAAAGCGACAATTAAAGGAACTCGTCCCGACCAGCAGAACCATAATGAAATACGAATGGTGCCCCTCTGAAACAAATCAAAGCATACCTATACGATAACATCTGGTACAACTACCTCCAACCTACTATACGGAACACATCAACGGGTCGGGCCTCCCCCTTTTGGGTGCCCTCTACTCACCTGAATGCCCTACTGTGACACACATGCCTGAATCCTAGGACAATCTCTCACCCTGTGACTGGTATCTCCACACTCAAAATAACCTCTCTGCTGGCGTGGCTGTGAAAACTGTGCAACACGAGTACTTCGAGACCCATGCGTACCTGAAACCCCATGAGAAGCCGGTAATGCAAACTGAAATGGCTTACCCACAAAACCTCTACCGTGACGCACCCTGCCTCAAAAATAAGGACCAACAGATCTATCTGGTCTATGATGCCTCCTTGCCTCCCTGGACTCTCTCTCCTGATCTTGTTTGTCCTCTCGCTCCCGGTCCAACATGCCCTCTAACCGGCGAGCGATCCCTACCACCTGCTGAAACGACATATACGACTCCAACTCTTGAGCCATGCTGAACCGGATATCATGCCTGAGCCCTTCAATGAATCTGCAGACTCGCCCTCTAACTGTAGCGACTAAGGCAGGTGCATGCCTGGCCAAATCACTGAATCTGATGGCATACTCTAATACTGACATAGTTCCTTGGCACAACAGGCTGTGTCACCATGAAACCTAGAACATGACCAACGTGAACTTGCTGCTCTAGAGTGTGGACGGTGGGAGTATGTCCTCTTCCCCGGTCGGTGAAGTAGCTGGTGCAACATGAAATAACCCCGCCTGAGCCAATGTACCAAACAAGATCAGGAACTGTGCTAAAGTCTCATGAAGTACGGGGGTAACAACAGGCGTCTTTGGTGCCTGCCCCCCAACTGGAACTGCTGGTGGCTTCTCAACGGCTGCTCTGGTAGCGGCATTTGTCTCGAAGGTAACATCATCAGGAACCGAGGCTCGTGTCCTCACAATCTGTGAGTGAATGGAATGATAAATTTCAAACTTCAAGATCAATGAACTCACACGGTAGGAATGAAAATGGAATTGTCCTAATAGTTCGGTAGCCTCTCGAATATAAGTACAGACGTCTTCCTACCGATCCGCAAGATTCTACTAAACTCGCTTATGACTCGTAGCACCTATGAACCTAGGGCTCTGATACCAACTTGTCACAACCCAAATTTCCCTCCGTTAGGTATCATGATGGCACTTAGTCTTAAGGACTAGGTAAGCCTTATATTCATGGAATAGCGACAATAATAAAAAATATCTAATATTTTTCTGAATTAAATAATTCATTATACAATGAGCATATTCCCAAAAACCCGGTAGTACAAGTCATAAGCTCTACAGAATTTGCTACAACTTATAAATACAACTGTTTGGAAGTAAGTACAAAACAGTGTAAATACAGAATATGAAGGTGATTCTGAAGCCTGCGAACACGACGACAGGTCTACCTTGAGTCTCCTCATCAAGAATCCGCACATCTACTAACGATCAATACCTGGATCTGCACAAAAATGTGCAGAATTGTTGTATGAGCACACCACAACAGTACCCAGTAAGTATCAAGATTAACCTCGATGAAGTAGTGACGAGGACTAGTCAAGACACCCACTGGTCTAATAAACTGAACAAGCATAAGTACAGGAGATAACGGAACATAACCTCTATCTATTATCTACACAATGTGACTAGAAACATAACGACTACAATAAGGAAGAAAAATAGTAAACAGTAACAGATCACCGAAATAATATACCGAAAGAAGGACGGTAACACAACCCAAGTCTAGAAATCACAACAAAATAAGGGCAAGAAGTAACTCATCTCTGCATTAGTCTCCACATCAGGCCTTAGGCACAAATCCCAATAAAATGATCAAAATCTTCGAGTGTAAACTTTCACCCGCAAGTTTTTTTATCTTGAAAGTTTTAAGGTAATATCCTCTTTAATGGAAAATTCTTTTGAAATATATTTTCCAAAGAGATGTCTCTCAAACATAGTTTTCTTCAAGATAAATGCTTTTCAAATATACTTTTCCAAAGAAGATGTCCTTTGTCACGACCCAAAATCCCCAAGGTCGTGATGGCGCCGGACACCATTGTCAGGCAAGCCGATCATTTAAATAGTTAAGTTAAATTTCCTGTTTTAGCATTTTTGAAATCATTCTCTTTAACTTGTTACGTAATAACTAAACAAAATACGTTAAGTAAATACGATGGTTTAAATGTTCCATTTTAGCAAATATATCCCAAATACGTCCAAAAATTCGGTGTCACAAGTACATGAACAATTTCTAAGAATTTATACAATCATCACAAAGCTTGTCCAAAATATAAATTGGACAAGGAATTTAAAATGAAAATAAATACAATATGAGGGAGACTCTGTCAGCTGCGGATTGCCTCCAGATGATGCATCTCACCTAAGTCTCCAAACTAGCCACGTCGCTCTAAAAGTATTTGTGCAATAAAAATACACAGCAAGTGTAGCATGAGTAGAAAAATAACATGTACTCAATAAGTCGCCCGCCTAAACTCAGAGAGATAGTGACGAGAGGTCAAGTTAGACACTTGCTAGAGGTCAATTTAGTATATTCAGGTGTGACACTAAGCATGATTATCATAGGTAATTTATTAAAATCGGGTAAAAAATATCAACTCTTTCCACATTTAACACTTTAAATCTTTGTCATATTAATAACAATTAATCAACATGGGTGATTTAATCAAATAACAAATAATCAACGGGAAGGAACAACTTCATCCAAAATTTTCATAACTTCAAATCTCTGTCATTTCAGTTGACAACTCAAAATTTCCAGGCCAGTAATCAGGCAAAATCACAGCAAATACGCAGTAAATATCATGCGCAAGCAATGCCGAGGGTCGAACGGCGTGGACAAACAATAATAAACCGTGTACTGCCGAATGGTCGAACGGCTCGAAAACTTATAAGGAACTTATAAGGAACTACTCCGGACAAGAAAGCTTCAATCTTTATCAAATTCTAGAAATCGATGCAAAAGTCGACCCCCGGGCCCGCACCTCGGAACCCGATAAATTTTTTAAAAATCCGAATACCCATTCCAATATGACTTCAACCATACAAAAATTACCAAATTCCGATACCATTTCGTCCTTCGAATCGTGATTGAAATTTTCTTCAAAAACCAACATTTTCCCCAACCAAAAACACAATTTAAATTATAAAAACAAAGACTAAATTAGGGGTGTGCATTCGAATCGGTTTATCGATAAATCGAATCGATTATTTGTTATCGGTTTATCGATTTATCATTTTCGATTTCGAAATTTTCCTTATCGAGTTATCGATTCGATTTTTCCTCTTTGGTTATCGGTTTATCGATAAACCGATAAGATATACTAAAAAGACAAATATACCCTTATTCTACAATACCCTTTCCTTTACTTAAGTCCCTAACCCTATTATTTCCTTTAACGATTCTTCAGCGTTGTTTCTCCCTCTTTCTCCCTCTCTCCATTTTCTTTTTTCCCTTTCTAGCTCCGGCGAACTCCCTTGGGAATTCCATTTTATTTTTTCCAATTCAGTAGCGGTCCATATGAACCGCCTTTGAATTGTGAGGTACGTATTATATTACTTCTGCTGGCTGCTACGCTTTGAAGAAATTGTTAACTCCCTTCTGATTTTTTCATAATAACTTGTGTTCAGGTTTTGAGTTTCACTTTTCAAGCAATTTGTAACACTGGTTTTTATTTTTATTTTTACAACTCTGGTTAAACTCATAATTATTCACTGACGATAAGACCTATTGTTTTATTCACTAACGATATAAAGAATTCATAATTAAGTATTTATTAAAATTGGAATAGGAAATTTGATGTTCTTCACTTCAATAGGAAACAATAGAGAAGGTTTATATTGACAGGGTTCATAGGAAACGAAGCAGACTTCATTGACAGGGTTAAAATTTATATTCAGTACTCAAGGATAAAAAGATTGAATTTCATTTACATATAAATAGTAATCAGTTTCTTCACTCTGTTTTCCTCAAACAAATTACCTGTGAATTTTGTCTTGTGTTGTGTCAAATTATCCATGCCTCTGTCGAAGGACTACTAGTTTTCTTATTTGTAGATTCCAATTGTCCGTCCTTTGTTCAATTTTCATTATCTATTTTTAGTGTTTCGACTTGTGGACAATCCTGATTAATGTGGCAAATATGGAATTTTATTACTATTAAGTAGGTTTGACTTCTAGCAATTACTAGTGTTCGTCTTATTTTAGCTTCTTTTTGTCCATATTAGTTAGGCGTGTTTATAGCGATATACTTTCCGTGGAATCTCGCAAATTTTCTTATTGGTATAATCGATAACCGAATCGATAAGCCCCAAAAATCGATAAATCAAAATCGAAAAAATGGAAACCCTATTGAAACAATAACGATAAGCATATGTAGAAATCGATAAGTAATTATTGATAAGGGTCAAAATCGAATCGATAAATCGAATGCACACCCCTAGACTAGATCATGGAATATATTTAATTCAAGATGAAGACCACTTACCCAATTGGATTGCTTGAAAAACTCACCAAGAATCGCTCAAGACTGAGCTCTACAAGTCAAAATATGGAGAAAATGGCCAAACCCTCGAATATAAATTCTCCGCCCAGGCGTGATCGCACCTACGATGAAAATAGCCTCTTCTGCGCAACCGCAGGTGCGCACGACCAACCGCACATGCGCTCCATTCCCGCTCCTGCGCTCAAGACTCCGCTCCTGCGAAGCCGCACGTGAGTTCCATTTATCCGCATCTGCGGAGACTGCCCAGGCCAGCCTTGCTCGCACCTGCTCCTCCTCCTTCGCACTTGGATCATCGCGCCTGCGCCCAAGGCCCGCAGGTGCGATTACACCAGAACAACTCAGCCTTCCCACAACCATGGAGTTCATCCGCGACTCGTCCGAAACACACTCGGGGCCCTCGGGACCCCGTCCAAGCATACCAAAAAGTTCCATACTCTAACATGGACCCGCTCGAGGTCTCAAATCACATCAAAACACGACAAAGATATGAATCGAGCTTATGAACTTCCAATTATTTAAACTTCTAAACACGTGCCGAAACCTATAAATTCAACCAGGAATGACGCCAAATTTTGCAGACAAGTCCCAATTCACGTAACGGAGCTTCTCCAACTCTTGGAATCGCATTCCGACCTTGATATCCCACAAAGTCACCTGTGGTCAAACCACTCCAATTTTCAAACTTCAAATGTTCCAACTTTCGCCGAATTGCCTCAAATTACTCCACGAACCTCCAAGTCCAAATCCGAACGCACGCCTAAGCTCAAAATCACCATATAAAGCTGTTGACATTATCCAAAACTTATTCCAGAGCTGTTTATATAAAAAGTCAAATTCCGGCCAAATTCCACTGCATAAGCTTCCAAAATAAAAATCCTTCTTCCAATTAAACTCCGAATCATCCGGTAACTGAATCCAACCATGCACGAAGGTTGATATACAAAATGTGAAGTTTTTCAATACCTTATGCCATCGAATGAAGCTTAAATTCTTAAAACGACCGGTCGGGTCGTTACAGTAATACCTCGAAATCCTAAGGGGTCATTTGGTATGAGGTATAAGAGGGAATAAGATGTAGGGTTAAATTAATAATTTTTTTGGTTGATGGTATAAATTTATCCTGGGATAAATTTATATCTCCAACCAAACAAGGTATAAATTTAACCAAAGATTTAATCCAGGAAATCCTATCTTATCCCACCTTATCCATCAAATGTGAGATTATTTTATCCCATCTCTCTTGTGGTATAAATTAGTCTTGAGATTATAATCCCAGAATAATTTAGTCCGCATACCAAACCACCCCTAAGGCTTACTCCACAAGGTTCGCCCAATAAGCCATTTGGACCAGAGAATTTCTTGGAAATTTTTTTGTTTTTCCTTGGGTGTAAAATCTTTACTCAAAAATTGTCATCATAACTTAGGACAAGAAAATGTCTATTTTCAAATTTCCCTCTCAGAACAAGTTACAAGAAAATGTATCTCTACATTATACTCCTATCGTACCAAAATATATATTATATTACACAATACACACATTATTAATTATAACATAAATATAAAAATCTAAAATTTTACTTTCCTTTATTCTCTAAGTTAACCAGTTAACTCTAAACAAGTAACAAGTCATTTTCAATGATTAACTTTATTTTTTATGTATATTTTTCTCTCTCTAAGTTGATATTTGCTAGTTTTGGACAAAATTTTTGTCAACAAATATTTTTAGTTTTGTGCTTTTGAGTACTTAAATTTAGAATATTACAGTGTATGACTCTATGTACTAGTTAGTATTCAAACCGAAGTTACCAAACCGAATAAACCGAAACCGAAAGTAGAAAAATGAACCATGCTGAATTTAATTAGGTACGGTATTGGTATTGCATTTTAAGAAACTGAATACCGAACCGAAATGTCTAAATACCGTATGTCGCATCCCTTTTTCTCGCAAAATCGAGATTCGACATGTGAAAACTCTTTTAAGGAAGGTATTAAAAGAGAAGAGTCGTCACCTAACGGGTTTTAAGGTGTGGTAGGGCACCTATTATGCAAATAACTCTGTTATAACTAGTCGAATCCACCAAAGATCAGGTCAAGACTCAAATTACCTCAATCATTCACTATAAAATTCATGTTAGACATAAGAATACATATACAATTAGACATCTCTATAATAGCATCATTGTATAATAATCATTCACTATAAAATTCATGTTTTCTTATGGAACCGATTTTTAGGTATGTTATAATATAT